>KV744838.1:72687-138753 GCA_001692735.1 Lepidopterella palustris CBS 459.81 | reverse complement strand
ATTCCACCGCTATGCCTCAGCCTCGTCTTCCCCCTCCCGTCCCCCCTCCTCAATCCCCCCTCCTCCATCCACCCCGCCCCGCTCGTCATCGCGCCGCGCGGTGCGAATCAAGGCCTCGCCTCCTACCTCTACAATTCAGGGAAATCGTACATTGGCTTCTATAAAGACGGCATCAACCGTGTGCGCGCGAATCATAAGCTCGCGAAGGCTGTGGGCGCGAAACTACGCGCATCCTCATCCTCCTCCGGCCCCGCTTCAGCTACACCCGGGAATAAGAAGAACTACCAGACCCCGCAGACAGAGTTGACCCTCCCCCGAGTAACTCGCGCCGAATACCAGCTCGTCCTTCGCAGCTACCGCGACATGCTCCGGCTGCCGGGCTTCGCCTTCCTCGTGCTAGCAATGGGCGAATGGCTCCCCCTAATTGCGATCTGGATCACCCCTGTCGTGCCCGTTCCGTGCCGCATCCCTGGCCAAATACGGCGCGAGCTGGAGAAGTTAGAGCGGCGGCGACAGATTAGATTGCAGCGTTTAGGACGTACGTATACGGCGGCTGAGCTGTTTGGAGATGCGGACACGGATGCTGAGGGGGTGGATGTGGAGAAGTTGCCGCTGCCTGCGCTGCTGCATTTCTCTGCGCAGCTGGGTTGCCATTCGTCGGTCTGGGACATGTTGTTTCTGACGCCGCCGGCGGTGCTGTTGAGGTGGAGTGTGGGGCGTAGGTTAAGGTATTTGGAGAAGGATGATGCGATGATTCGGAGGGATGGCGGGGTGAAGGGGTTGAGTGGAGAAGAGGTGAGGGTAGCGTGTGTGGAGAGGGGGATTGATACGCTGGGGAGGAAGGAGGAGGAGTTGAGGAGGGAATTGGACTCATGGTTTGGGGAGGGAGGGGAGAGATGAGTGCGGTGTTGGATAGAGAGAGGTATGTATTATTATATTGTTGTATAACGCTTGTATAGAGGTATGATGTAGAGCATAGACACTCAAGGTTTCTCATGTATTATATTATAACTAGACTTTTGTAGATTACCCACAGCCGGATAAATTTCCTGTTCATAGTTCTAATGTTAGATTAGAAACGGAGCATTACAGCGGCATGGGCCTTGAGCAAGCTGTTATATCCCGACTCTGCTTCAGTGAATAGAGCCTCAGGACTTCCCCCACTAGTTTAGCAGTCGCCGTGCGTCTTCATCCTCGGTCTGGATTAGAGGCCGAAGACTCCCAGAACTGCACAGCGAACTCGAAAAAGTGAAGACGGCGCTGGCTTCTGAGTTCGAGGGAGGCCTTTCACACTTCTACATCCTTTGATGAAGTTGCCACATTTAGAAGGGTTGTTGTCATCACTTTCCGTGGATTACTGAAGATGTGGTTAAAGGTGTTGAAATGACTCCTTTGAGCTCGCTGGTCCAGTTTTAGGTTGTCGTTTTAGGGGTGTTGAGTTGGAGATGGGTTTTGGGTGGGATTTCATAGATGCCTTTTTTTTCCGTGTAGGTGAAATTACCGCATTTAGAAGATTAATTACCGTTTCCCGTTGCTTGCGGAAGACGTGGTTTTGGGTGCTGAAATGCTTCTTTAAACTTGCTATTCTGGTTTTGGGTTGTTCTCGGGGGACGGCGAGTAGTGAGTTACATACGCGTAAGAATTCCATCCATCACTCTATCCTATTACAAAATTACGCGTCAGGGAGATTGTGAATCGTTTCCTGTTCATTGAGGAAGAGGTGGTCATGGGTGCTGAAAGACTTTTTAAATTTACTGTCTTGATTCTGGCTGCTTTTTTGGCATTCACAAGTTAGAGACGTGTTTGGAGTGAGATTTTGTAAGTGTTGTTAGCTGTACAATTAGTGTAGATTGCTTGAAGATGTGGTTTGGGATGCTGAAAGTCTCCTTTTAACTTTTCCCCCTAACATTGGCTCGTTTCTTCGTCGTACGTCCTATTATGGAACATAATTCAGGCACGTCATGCCAATGGACAAACTTAATATTTAAACCATTTCTCTTGGAAAGTACTTTTAGATGACACGCAGCGCTATCAATACCGTCTCGTATATAAAATGCTTGGGGGTAATAAAAATCGAATCGCTTTTAATATTATAGCTGCGCATTTGCACGCTTCCTTCCGTTGGAAAATATCTATTCACAGTCCCCATTTCAGTAATGCCAAATACCAACCATTCTGGCCCAGACAAACAACAACAGCCCGTTGGTGCCGGAGTCCCATGTTTTCAAGCAAGATAGAAAAGTGGGTAGCGCGACGCTGCCATGCCATTCAAAACCCATCCCATATAAGCCCATTCCCGTGTAGCGCCGCGCTAGTATGAAGTTTGCTTACTCGAGCAATATTAACAGTGAAAAGTAGAAAAGAAAAACACCTGATTTCCCTCACGCACAAAAGGGGACAAATTATGGGATTCACGGCTGAAGCAACTGGTACTCGGAACTTACCAAACGAGAAATGTAAATGCTCGACCTGGATCTGCTCCTCCTCCAGCAAAAATGCCCCCATAATTCTGCCTGCCTCCACCGCTTCCATCCACCACCACCTCCGTCTAGCACCAATTCCGTCCAATTGAGATGATGGGAATCCAACGGTGGGCAATAAGGTGCAGAGAAGCAAAGTGAGAATAATCTTACCTAAGAAAAATGCAACAAGAGTAGCAATGCCCGTCCGGATTCTGAATGCGTATTGCCGAAAGTAACACGTGCTTTACATGGGTGGAAGTGCCGGCGTCAGTTACGCTGATACTTCGCCAACTGGGCCATTATCTCGGCCATGTCTGGCTGGCCTGGAGGCGGACCCTGATTATGATTCTGAATCTGGTTCTGTGGCGGAGGATGGCCTTGTCGTGGCGCGCTCAAGGGAGCTTGTGCTTGCCCACCAACAAGAGATGCAAGATCAGGATTGTTTGCGAGCGCCGCATATGGGTTCGAATTTGCCGGGGGAGGCTGCTGGCTATACCGAGGCTGCTGCTGAGGAGGTTGCTGCTGAGGAGGCTGTGCACCAACGGCGCCAAGTAGTCGTGCTAGATCAGGGCTGATACCTGAAGGTTGTGGTGGGTGAGATTGAGAAGAGGGATGCTGTTGTGGTTGTTGTGACATAGCTCCAAGCAAATTCTGCAGCCCCGTTGAGTCGAGTGAGGAAATGAAATTCCCCAGATTAGCGTTGCTATTTGGAAGAGGATTCTGACTTGGAGTTTGTTGCGGGGGCAGGTAATTGGATGCTGGAGCTGGAGGCATCCCATAGGTTTGCTGAGGTAAGCCGTATTGTGTCGAAGGAGGCGGTGGTAAAGGAATGTTATGAGTCTGCTTGGCGTTCAAGACGAGTAGAGCAGCGACGGATGGATCGAGATCAGCGTACTCTATTGACGAGTTAGTTGAGACTACCAATGTTAGCCGGCTCACCTTGCCTTCGAAGCGAACTTGATCCGCGCCTCCACGTCTGTCAAAGACTTGCAATGATATCTTACTCGTCTGAACAGACCGTTCATTGAGTTTTGACACAGCTTGGACGCCTTCTATTATCTGTCTTCGAACAACAGCAGCTTCTGAAAGACGCGGGCTGAGTAACAATACGTTACACGTAACGCCACGTTCTTGGAAGGATCTCTCAACCCAAGCAATGAATTCTCTAAAGAAAAGTGTCAGGATGAAGAATCCACAAGTGGCTTAAGAATAGAATTACCGCGGAAGATCATCTATAACAAGGACTTGCACATCTGGTACTTCGTGGGGCGGTCTGCGAGGCAACGGTAAGTCGTCAATGACCTCTCTCCTAGGGCTTGGGCTTCGGTATCGTCCTCCGCCTCGACCAAGTGGCGATCTTGACCTGCTCCTCCTCCGACCGTCATATCGATCACGACTCCGGTCTCGGTTTCGTCCACTACGTCCACTACGAGGGGAAGGAGAGCGGCCAGGACGGTAGTCATCGCGGCCACGACGAAAGTCCCTATCCCGTGGGGATGTGCCATTGTTGCTGCCAGTGTATCGATCTACACCACGTCCTCCCTGCGAGGCTGATCCTCCTCGAGTATAATCTGGGGATCGCGATCGCCGACGAGCGCCACCACCTCGAGCATTGTTTCCTCCACTGTCTGCATTTCGAGTGTTCTTCTGTGGTTTCGATATTTCGAGATCTGGGAATGTTAGACCGAATCGCGGCATGAGAGCTGCCATTGAACTTACGCATCTTTCGTCCACGAACAACCTGGCCTTGCTCTGCCTGAAGTGCGCGATAGCACGCATGGGAATCGAGGAATTGCACGAAGCCATAAGCTTGCTTGATAGAAATCTGCGCAAGCTTGCCGTGCTGATAGAATCGATGGAAGATGTCACGCTTAGTGACCTTTTCGGTCGGAAGGTTGCCTGTAGACAGTTTGTACGTAGATCTCATTAGTCGCACAACAGGACAGGGCATACCAATAAATAACCTAGAACCTGCGGGAAATTGATCCCATTGTCCGTCTGTCACGAACCTTCTTTCATCCTCAAGAAAGTCCTCATATTTCCTATTTATCTCGGGTGGCCATCGGGCGTCTTCGTCATTATTATCCTCTCTCTCTTGTCTCCGATCGATCGAGTCTCGGTGCCGAAAGTTTGGAGTACTTGGGCTTTTGTTTGAATGGGTGGAGGAGAGTGGAGGGGGTTGCGTGTATGGTGCATTGGGTATTCCATTTGAAGTTGCAGATCCCGGTGCAGCTGCAGTCATCAAAGGCTGTACGGGCTGGCCACGGTATGGGGCATTGGGTGTTTTCCGGCTGTGGGGATGGTATGATCGGATGTCGTCTTCGGGTGCATAATTTGGGTGGGTAGCGGGTTTCTCCTGTGGAGGGGGTCTGGGAGGGAGGTTGGGCGCCGCCGGTAATGCAGAGGCAGAGGCAGTGTTGCCATGAGTTTGGGAGGAATGGGATGGCACAGAAGCAGCGGCGTTTCCTTCATGCGATGTGTTGGTACCAGTGGATGGAGTCAAATTGTCCAAGAGTGTTTGGAAGTTGACACCTCCACCGGTGCTATGACCAAAACCCTCGTTGGCGTGCTCTTGGTAATGGTTCCCTTGGTTCGATTGGGCTGGGACATCTGAGCCAGGATATGGACTACGAGAGTTGGGGTCATATGGGTGGGAATAAGAAGTTCGATCTTCTTGTGTAGGAGTGGATGTAGCCTCACTATACGCAGGAGCGGCTGAGTGGTGTTGCTGTGCGAAATTCTGGATTGCAGAAGTATCTTGATTATCGGAACCAACTCCACTCTTATATCCTAGAGATCTGGAGTAATCGTCATAGCCATTTCCTACAGCGCTGTTTGCGGCAGTGTTGTGATATTGTGATACTCCCTGTTGCTGGGTATAGTAGGACTGAGACGATTGGGCGCTCGGCGTTTGTTGTTGCGAATTTGATTGAAATGAGGTTGGAGTGCCGATGTGGAGGGAGCTGCTTTCATGAAACATGGGATCCATTTGTTTCCCTAGAATTGGGATATTGGAAGGCGAGGGATAATGGACGGGCTTCGGGGACTCGGGAGTCAGGGTCTTGCCGCGAAATTGAGCTGCTTCTTGCGGTGGACTGGATATCATGTAGGCTAAAACCAGGGCGCAAGGCGCCTTACTTGAAAGCAGCCAGTAGTGATAGGGTTCAACTCAAGTCATTCATACAAGGTTCGTGATAGAGATGAAGGAAACAGCGCAGTTTGCGGGTTGCGCAGGGGAGGATGCGGAATGACGTCCGCGGGGACTCAGTGCGCGCAGAATGGGACACTGGAGGATCATCTATGGGCGGCAGAGTGAATCCTATTCGAGCGAGGATGTATGCATAAGCTGTTCTGTTCAGTGCGATGGGCAAACTTTGTCGGTGGATGCTGTTGTTGGTGTTGATAAAGAAGGTGAGAGGAAAGTGGTTTGAGTGGGAGTGAGAGTGAAGTGGAGGTTACAAGGTGGTCGGTAAAAGAGCCGAGTTTGCGATATACTTAGTCATCGGTCTTGGCATTCAATGTCTGCCGTTCGTTGCAGTGAAGCTTTTCGGTGTGGTTCGACATCATGCTGCGCAACCTCTCGCGTCCTGTCTTTTCACCCAGCCAACCATCTCAATATTTACCAATTAGTCCAAGGTTTTTTGCATCTCGCAAATCAATCAGTAACGTCAGCGAAGAGGATATTGAGGCTGCCCGAAAATGGCTGGGAAAGCTTGATCCAGACACCATCCCGAAGAACATATGTGAACTATCCTTTAGCAGATCTTCTGGACCAGGTGGCCAGAATGTTAACAAGTATGCTTAACGGATGTATAGATGGCATAGCGATTAAAACTATTGTAGAGTGAATTCCAAGGCTACACTGAAGGTGTCTGCCGATGCCCTCCTGTCCCACATACCCATGCCTCTCCATTCCGAAATCCGATCGTCTCGATATTACGCTCCTCGATCCGACTCTATAATTATACAAGCCGATGATAGCAGAAAGCAAAATGACAACATGCATAGCTGCTACGCGAAACTCCACCACATGATTGTGGCAGCAGGCAGCAAAGCTCTCCCTGGGGAGACATCTGCGGAGCAGTCCCAGCGCGTGAAGAACCTGTGCGTAGTACTAGATGAGAGTTGATCTAGATAGCATTTTGCTAACCAACCATAAGGCAAAAGGCCGAGAATGAACACAGGCTGCGAGCTAAGAAGTTCCACAGCAACAAGAAGAGTGCTCGAAAGGGTGGGGGCAATTCCGACTAGATTTGCTGAATTCAATGGGGTCTCTAAATCTGATACAGACACAAGAGACCATGCATCTTGCGCATCGGTGAAGACAGGTCTTCAAACAATCAACCTGATTGTCCTGGGAATCTTGAGAACTGGTATTTGTGCCGGACAAGAGCGAGCAGCAGGAGCTGCCAATTTCCGGATTACTTGTGGCACAGCACTCGCTATAGAGAATGTAGAACGTATAAATTGTCGTTCCAAAAGAGCGCTGCCTCATTCCGAGATCCTGGGTAGCGATCTCTGTTACCCCACCGGAGGAACAACCAAGCTTGCAATAGCTATTCACCTTACCAAGGCATCTTGCGCTTGGAGGGTCTTCTCATTTGCGCTTGACTGCTTGCTTCCGATCCGTTCCAGATATGTTGCATCCTTCTCTTGCCCGTTTTCTCGAAGATTCCTGATAAAGTCCGCTAGAAGGTCTCCATTTGTTTGAGAAGTTCCTTTTGTCTCATCCAGAATACGACAGAACTTGCGTAAGGATGACAAGAGAACCTTTTTAATGCTTGGATCCATGTCAATCTCTGTGAGTATAATCGGCAGGATCCACTGTATAGCGGATTTCGAGAGGTCCGCTTTAAGTGAGGAGAGCTTTCGCAATGAAGTATTCAAGCGGTCTAGTGATTGTCCGAGAGCGCTTGCAAATTGTGGGGAGACCGATTCAATGCCGATCAGTGGTGATCTGAACATACAGATTGCCGTCGTGATTGAATCAGGAGAAACCTGATTAAGATATCCAACCACGTGCTTAAGGATATGTTGTATACATGGTAATCTGTCGAACTGTGCGAACATGTCGAAAAATTGCCCTGCGAACCTGGTTTCGTCTTGAAATTGTTTCATGGCAGCATCGAAGATAGCTATAGGGATGGCGCCGGTAAACACAGGCGCAGCAGCCAGATTCTGTAATGCGATCTCATCGACTGCATCATCTTTGTTTAGGCTTGGGTTGATGTCCTCAGCGGTAATCTCAGGAAGAGCAACCATGTCTGAATTAGGGCCGTCTTCTCCTACTTTCTGTGTTCGATCAATGTCCAGTCCGAGAATTTTCCTGCGCCCAGCAATCTTAGCAATGTAGATCGTCTCCAACTTAGCATACTCAAGCCACATGAGTTTCGAGTTCTTGCAAAACCGAAGTCCACGCTGCATATAGCTTCTTGCGCTTGTCATGTCGGCTTGTGTATCCATAGAACAGTGCGCGGCATATATCCAAAGGTCGGGTTTGGCGGGATGCAACCTTAAGACGCTTGTCAAGATGTCGTTAAGCTTCTTGTATGCTTTCTCTTTCCTGGCAAATTCAATGTATTCCATCCAAAGACCGATATCGGCATGAAATTTCCTAGTCCCACGGGACAGTATGAAGAAGATCCGTTTTTGTCCGTTGTGCCCAGATGCTTTGACTCCCAATCTTTTTACCCGCTTTCGCCGGAGTGCCTCGAGATTGGTTTCAAATTCGGCATATCGTACATAGTCGGACGGACGTGATCCCCGAGAATTGAGGGTGTGTTCGAAATCAGATCTCTTTTTTGTAATGGTAGTGATTTCTTCCTAAAATTGATATGAGCAACAGAGACGGAGAAATCAGTAGAGAAGAATATACGCACTTTAGAGAAGATTCCCTTCCGCTCAAATTCTTGCAGTTCAGGCACAGACTGCTCCAGATAGAAGCGTGCCTTGTCACTAGCACCCGCCATGCTTGCAATCGTGCTTGGTCGCAAATGTTTCTTCATATGGTGGGAGGGAAATTCAATGCCAAGCTTCCTCACCGCCTTCGGTCCGCTGTCAACTCCGGCCTACCGCGGGAGTCCGCTCCTGCCTTTTCGTAAACAGTTCAGGAGATTTTCACGCGCAAATCTGCTCCTTTCTTCAACCCTTAATTCTCCACGCTCTTTTGAACCTCTTAATTCTGTACGGGTATTTGCCGTTGAGCAGCCCTTTCTTCCACTTTTCATGGCCCCCAAATTCAAAGACGGAGACGTTGTCGCGACGGTACCTGCTTCCCTCAACATTGTTATTTCCCATGCTCATGATTCATCAGTTCTCTGGAAAATGGATATCATGGGCCCATACAATTTGCTGCTATGGTTAGATCTTTTCACTATCTATGTATCGAATTTTTCTAAATGGATTACAGCGGCATTCCTTGGTGCTTTAATTGTTGGGATGTAATACTATCATTCCATCTGAGCTCCTCAGCTGTGTGCTAAGACTTCAATCAGGTCATTACACTACCACAAGATCGTGCAGAATGAACACTATGTCAGTCAATTGATATTCTGGTCATATACCTAGACACTAACATGGCATTTCAGGGTTACCCCGATGAATGGTTCCCTTCCGTGTCCGCCACGATTGGTGATCGTTACCCCGAGCGATCAGTATTCATGGTCTTTATCGCTATCACATCTGGTATGGGTATCAGGAACACAAATGAGATATCATGCTGAATTGGCTATTCTCAGGGCCCCGGTTCGCATTGGTGGGTTTGTGGTATATCTTGACACGGAAACAGAATTCTACTCTGCCAAATTTTGTCGCTGCCGTTGGGATATTCCGGACATTGACATGCGGCGGATGGACCTACGTGACATCGACAGATGACCATGATTGGCACGACATCTTCATGATCTCGTATTTGGTTGCGACTCTCCCTTGGACGCTTGGATGTCTTGCTCTAAGTCCTAGACACCCAAAAACATTAAAATATCGGAAGATCTTTGCGGGGTCTTTCTTCGGTACATTGGTGCCATTGATATATTTTTTCATCCAACACAAGGTCCATAGAGTGGCAGGAGGTAAACGGTCATATAAATCCTTCATTCCTTATATAGAAGGCTAATATGCCTCCAGCTTACACTACCTACGCTTTCTTTGAGTGGACTTTAGTTCTTCTTGATGTCGCCTTTGACGCTGTTACTGTCTTCGATTTTGAGGGCTTGGAGATCGTGGTCAAAGATGTACGAGGTGTTAGTCGCGGGTACGTTCCATGGCTCCCTAAATAGATAGTCAAGCTATCGAAACGAGAATGAATTATTTGATGAATTCGATCTGATTCCAACCTGTGTTCGACCAGAAACATAAAAGCTGTTACCGACGCTGTTCTGGAAAAACAGTATGTGTTTACCCCTCTTGCAGTATAGATCTTATTCCCTGACATTTGAACAGGAAGGACAAGGAGATTGGCCAAGTCTTTGCTGGCGGTTTTTCATGGGCAGACTCTTTGGACGCTGTCGCCGACGTGTACAATGGAGTAAGTGTACCTATCTTCCAGCCTGAGAAGCGCCGTTTGACACGCTCCAGTTTGTCTTCTGGTCAATGTTGACCTCATTGGGTCTTCTAGTCTGGTGTAAGTACTTGGTTTTGTCTAGTTAAGTTCACGCACTAACTTGCTAGATTTCCCCTTATGGCATATGGGAATTTCCGGTTACGAGGTCATGGTTATGTGCACCGTATCACCAATTTTGCTCGTCATCAAGCCTCTCCGTTTTATCATAATCCGCAGGGTTCGCATTTGCCACCTCCTCGCCCTGACCGGCCTACTTTCATTCCTCACAAAGTCTCCCGAGAATCGACTTTTCACAGCTGGCTTCGGTGTATGCATGTCATGCTTGTCCTGGGCCGCAACATTTTACGCAGAGAGATCTCAACCGCATCGACTTGAAGCACGGATCTCCGCCTTCAGTCTCGGCTTGCTCGCTTCCAGCATTGCCAAATTCGCTTTCTGGACGAACAATCCTATCTGGCCCATCATGCACGCACCCAATGGCGGCTGGAATAAACTCGGACTTGCCTTAGCCATTCTCGCCGTGTTGAGATCTACGAGGCGCACAGCAAGCTCTGGTACTGATATGCCTGCACCCGGATCTACTAAAGGTTCTCCGGCGCTGGCTGGTCTGGGCCTGGCTGGGCTCTTCTTCGCCATGCATTCTCTGCTCTCAGATTCTAGCACAATGATTCTCTGGGTCTGGGAAGGCTATCCAGTGCGTGGCCCGTTAGCTGTTCCTCATGGTGCTGTTACTCTCCTCGCTATGGGTCTTGGTCTTATTATTGGTCTTTTCTACCCCAATTTTGCTCGTAGCTGGACTTTCTACGGCGTGGGCTCCATCGGTGCCGCCATCTTGACAGGCTATAGCCACTGGTTTGGATACTATGGCGCTCTCACTATGACGATCTATGTTATGGCCCTTTCTCCTATCCTAATCTCCTCGGCTGCAAGGCATTCTCCCGCCACAACCTTTGGTCTTGGTTTCCTCATCTACAACATCCTCGTCCTAGCCCACGTCTGGATAGTTGCATATGCCTTCGTTCCAGGTGGCCCTCTAATGCGCGAACATACCGACTGGGTCATGACAGCTACCATGCTTTTTATCGGTTGCGGAGTCTTCGCTGCCAGCTCCCATACCGTCTACCCCTCCAATCCCAAATACAAAGCCAAACTCGGCAGCGTCAACCCTGCCGCAAGTAAGCAACGTTCCTACTACCTCTATATACTTCTTGGCCTCGAACTCTTAGCAACCGCAATCGCCTACCTCCGCTTCCCCAGCTTCGATTACACACCGTATCACGCGCCTGAGAAGCTCGTCACAGCTGGCATTTGGACCATCCACTTCTCACTTGATAACGACATGTGGAGTTCAGAACGGCGTATGCGCGACGTCATCAAAGAGCTAGAACTCGATGTGGTGGGTTTGCTCGAAAGCGATCTACAGCGTATCATCATGGGCAACCGCGATACGACGCAATTTCTCGCCGAAGATCTAGGCATGTACGTCGATTACGGTCCCGGACCAAACAAGCACACCTGGGGCGCCGCGTTGCTCTCCAAATTCCCAATCGTCAACAGCACACACCACCTCCTCCCCTCTCCCGTCGGTGAACTCGCACCGGCAATCCATGCGACGCTGGAAATGTACGGCCGGTTCGTCGATGTTTTCGTTTTCCACTCTGGGCAGGAGGAAGACCCGGAAGATCGCAGGCTGCAATCAGAGTACCTTGCGAAGCTCATGCATGATACGCCGCGGCCGAGTATTCTACTGAGTTATCTGGTGACGAAGCCACAAGAGGGCAACTACAACACGTATGTTGGGGAGAAGAGCGGGATGAAGGATATTGATCCGAGTGATTGGGATAGGTGGTGTGAATACATTTTGTATAAGGGCATGAAGAGAACGGGGTATGCGAGGGTCAGTAGGAGTACGATTACGGATACGGAGATTCAGGTATGATTGACGACTTTGCTTGTTCTGTTATATTTTTATGTGAGGCTGGGGCTAATGTAGTTGCAGGTTGGCAAGTTTGTGGTGGATGCGCCGGAGGGGAGTGATGAGATTATTCCGGAAGAGCAGGTGCCTGAGGGGCAGAGATTCCCAGCGCTGTTTAGGGGAGAGGGCGTTAGAGGACATCAGTATCATGTCTTCAATGAGCCGAGATATTATGCGTAGTTGGTTGAAACAGAAAGTGTGAGAGTATTATGGTGTGGTTAGGAGAGTATTTGTGAAGGTGGATGCCGACGTTTATGGGATGCGTTTGTAGAGGTTTGGAGGCTGAATAATGCAGAAACTGGTTGTATACACAGCCTAGGCCACCAAAAGGGGTATTTAAATATTAATGCCGTTAGTATATTTCCCCGGGGCTTTTCTATGGGTTTGTATTTCGGTAGATAATGGTATGGTATATCTGCGAGACCATAGTTGTCCCCCAAAGCAAATGATACCGCCTTTAACGGTCCGTACAAGCGCATGACCAGTCGCTTCTTATATGTCCACTAATTCAATGTTTGGGACATTATATTAATGGAAAGTAGAAGCGAGAAGCGTCCATAATCTCTCCAATTAGACCGTTGAAGGCCTTTGAGAGGATAGAGAATATTACCCTTTATCTGGTGGAGGAAGCATGACAATATACTCCCTCTCACTCCCACCAAACTTGAGTAAATCCTTATCCTTTATCTCAACATACCGCCCACCCTCCAACCTCTCCCCATTCAAAAAAGTCCCATTACTGCTCTCCAAATCAATAATATACGGCTTCACCCTTCCCTTCCTCTGTTGCACGCCATACTCATTCTCGACCTTCTTCAAAATATACCGGAACTGGATGGCCGCGTGCTGCTGGCTGCAGCTCGGGTGTGCCAGCAGTATATCGGCGACTTCGTGCGCGCGGCCTAGCAGCCAGCAGGACTGGGTGGAGAGTTCGATGGTTTCGAGCATGTCGGCGCCTTTGAAGATGAAGAGGCGCCAGGGGGAGGAAGAGGGCGGTTTGCGCGCTTCGGCGGGCTCGTGGTATTTTAATGTTATGGCAGTGCCGGCGACGGTGTTGGCTTCGCGGGCGAGGAGGCCGGTAGGAGCGAAGTTGGGCTTTTGTTTGTCGACAAGGGGGCCTACGGCGTCGGTGCCGGGGCTGGCATTGTGACCACCCCGGAAGGAAACTTCTTGGGATGGGAGCGGGGCGCGGCTGCGGAGGGGTGGTGGGGAGCGGCTGTGGGGTGGTTTAGGGCGTTTGTGTCTGTGTGAGCGGGGGGGAGATGAGGAGGGAGAGGGTCGTGGGCGGCGGCTGGATGAGGTAAAACGGTTTTTGCGTTTGGAGAGACGGTAGGGACTCGGCGAACGGGAGTCGCGTCGTTTTCGATGGTCTCGGTCGCTGGATATGGAACGATCTCCTGACCTACGTCTTGGTTTGCGGTCGCTCAATGTGTCTTTTGTGTTTGGCTCCTTCTGGGCATCTTTTGGCTTGCGGCCTCTTGATCTGTCCCTGGATATGGATGTTTCTTTTGGTTTCGGCGACATCTGGGTGACTTTTGGCTTGGACCAGTCGCGTGACATCCGATCTCTTGAGGTGTCTCTTGGCCTCTTCTCTCTCGTTGTATCTTTTGGCCAACGGTCTCTTGATTCGCCCCTTCGTGGTAGATCTGGCGACCTGTCTCTCACTGACTCATTCTTTTGTGGCCGTTCTCCCAATTTGTCCCCGGCACGACGCTCCCTCGACGTACGCCTATCCCTGCTCCGACTCCGACTCCTTCCTTTCCGGATAGGTCGTTTGAATTTTTCATCTTCCGACGAACTGAGTGAATGGTGCCTGCGCCGTCTTGGTCTATCGTCTTCTGACGTGCTCGGCGAACGCCTCCTCCGGTCATCGTGGCGTCTTGTCTGCCTCTTTCTTCCATTTTCTGAACTCGACGAGCGATTCCTGTTTCTGCTAATGCCGCGGTCTGCATATCCAGGCTGGCTGGAGGCCTTCAGGTCGCGACCTCTTTCTGGGAGGGATGGACGTCTTCGGCTTTGAGTGGGTGGTGCCAGAAATGGCTCATCATGCGCCATGAGAGCGGAGATGCACGCAACGGAGGGATTATGCCGCGTTGGGGGTCGTGGAGGTGCAAGTGGAGCTTCTCAACCTGGATGGTGGGTCTCGAGCTGCAACAAGAGCTGATTCATGCGAACTGAGGTTGCTCGAGGTAATTAGTTTATTGTGGTGTTGCAGAATATCTCCAATATGGATCGTTTGGCGTTGAAGTTTTTGGGTCAGGGTCGCCACCGAAGCGGTGGCTCAACACCAAGCGAAAGAGGTTGAACAACAATGCGGCGCCTATTCCCTCAACCTCAATTGGCTATACACATCTCGAGTATGCAGCACCAGTTTCAAGACTTCTGAATCTACGGTTTCAATCCTTGTACCAGAAAGATGACACCCAGTCAATTCAGCCGCGGTCAGGATGCAACCCCATGCCCTTTCCGCCATCTTACTGCGCGGCGCAGTATCGTTTGCGCCTTCGGGCTCCGAGTGAGAGGCTTTTGACAACAACAACCAGTAGAAAAGTTAGGCGCCGCAGTAAACACCTTGCAGGAATTGTCGCCATGTTAGTTTGATGGCGGAGGTAAGTCTTCTAATGAGCCTTCTTCCCCGAAGCGTGAGCTTTCCTCAACTACAACTCCACCTCTTCTTCACATATTCTGCGTCGTCGCTCGTTATCGTTGCTTCTCGTACCCATTGTGTCCATGCATATGTTCCTCCTCCCACCGTGACAGTGCCGCAAATATCGCCTGGCATGCCGTCGCCATGACCTCGAAATTCTTTACCTGGACCAAGGGTGACCGTCGAAATGCCGCAGAGGCCAATCATCGCACGGGAGGACTCTTGCCCATCGTGACCGACTTCTCCGACACTGCCGACCAAGCCTATCTTACGACTAGTGCAAAGGTACGATTAGGATTTCTCTTAGCTTCGGAAAAGGGTGTGTTGTAGGTGTGTTGTTACATCAATTGGGTGAAGCGCGTCAACGTGTTTGTGCATCGTCATGGCGTCCGATTAACGGTGTACTAAGGCACTTGCAGGGGAATGCGTCTGCGTTGTAGGGCCACGATTCGCTAACAGTCTATACAGAATGCTCAGAGGCCAGACCATCGACCAAGACCTCCCAACCTCTCCCTTGTTCCGAACCACGATGCTTATGGCGCCTGTTTGGCTCCTGCTTCGGCCCTCCATAATGCTGCGCTCAATTCGGTCAGCTCTGCATCCAATCTGCTGGCAGTTGTCAATGATATGCTCCGATCTCCAGCCCTGGCTGGCAGTGTATGCCCCAGATCTCCTCTACATAAGCCCTTACCCGGCAGGCCACGTTCCTTTTCTTTGCCACATACGCCAGAAATCGCTGAGCTCCCAGGATCTATTCTCCTAGAAAATCAGGGTTTCCCACCCGCTTCGCCCGTTGCCTTGTCTGCAACAAGCCAAAATCAAACGATGAGGTCGGCGCGCAGTGGAAATACGAGTATCCTCAGTCCCACTTCAGCCGGCCCTCGCGCCAGCCCACGAGAGCCCCCCAATGGGCCTTCGCAACATAAAAAAAGCCTGAGTGAAAACCGCACGAAATCGAGACCCAACCTGAACTCACCCTCATCGACCGAGAGTAAACTCACGTCGTGCTCCGTGTCCACAAATGGAGGTGAAGCCAGCAGTAATGACTCCGCCCGAGCTCGAGCAGGTTCAGATAGCAGTAGGTCGTTACAGCCGTCACCTTTGATCTTAGAGAGAAAGAACTGGAGGAAAACGAGTACTGAAGCGTCCAAGCGGCGCAGCGAGGTTAGTTACATTTTCATATTTTGGGCTAGAAAGCCAGTGCTGTGGGACTTCTCTGGATCCAAGAAGAACGAGCAAAACGAAAGAGTAGTTCAGCAATACTTCAACTTCTTCGTAGTTGGTCGTACAAACTCCCAATTCACATAGACGAGGGAGTATGGACGACTTCAAGTCGAGACGCGAACGTCAAAACTCTGTTTACACTGCGGTGTCACAACAGCCTTCATCTGTTCATCGCAAAATCTTCGCAGGCGAAACTGTCCCTCGGAGTGAAGAGACATCAGAAGTGGCGTAACATACGGTCATTTTATTCTAATCGCGGCACGACATTGATTTTCATCTTTGGGCTGGCTTCTGAAAGAATACTGAAATCCGATATAGCTTACTGGCGGAACGAGCTCTGTACCCAAACAACTGGAAGAGCTTAAAGCTACAATCACCGCCCAGGATCACACCATCTCGACTCTATCAGCTCAATTCGCCAATCTCCGCAGTTCACACGAGGAACACGTTGCAAGCCTTACAGAAGCTCACGCAAAGGAGGTTGCCACACTGAAAACATATACAAAAGCATTGGAGGAGCAGCAGTCTCAGAGAACACTGCACCACAGTGAGTGGCGTCTTAGCATTCGTCCATTCACTGGGTAGAAACAGCACTAAAGCGTGAATTTTTAGCTTCGAGCAATCATCTACTATTTTTGCTTGACACAACCGAACCTCAATCTCCAACCAAAGATCAACCATCACCACAACAGCAGACTGCCGGACCATCTGCGACAAGTATAAGGTCATTTCAAACTGCACTAGAGGAGCAACAGCCACCTTCGCAAAGTCCAAATCTAGGTAGCCTAGATATGCAGGCCTTGAAGCGGAGGTTGAGTACGGCCAGGAAGCCTGACGTCGGGCCTGTAGATCTTGTGAGAGATCGAGATCAATACAAGCAAACCAATGAAGCTCTGAAATCCCAAATCGAGTCACTAATGAACAAGCTCAATCAATCCAAGAAATCAGAGAAGGCTTTACAGAACTCTGTCGAGAATCTTGAAGCGCGTTTAATGCTTTCCAACGAGGAGAAACTGGAAGCGTTAGAGAAGATTCATAATCTAGACCTCCAAATTGACTCTCTGCCGACACCATACCGGAGGCAGTTCAGAGAGGGAGAAACCTTCGGCTCACGACCTTCCCATTCCGACGCCGATCAGCTGACGGCCAAGCTGAAAGACGCCGAGTCGAGGAATAAGGTTCTTGAAGCTCGGCTTCAAGCTGCCAACGATGAATCTAGGACCACGTCGACGATCGCGACTTTTATCACACACATCGAAAGACTCCAGGACCAGATTAAAGAGAAAGACGCTCGCATTAACGACCTTGAGCAAGATAACGAACTTTGCCGCCTTGATCGGGATGATTTTGAACACAAGTATAACGAAGTCGTCAGTATCAACAACAGACTTCAGCTTCAAGACGACATCCAGTCCAAGCTATCTGAGAGGACCAAAGAGGCGGATGCTCAAATTGCAGCGCTGAAGTCAGACAACGCGGAAAGTGTAAAGACGATTCGGAGATTGCAAAAGTCGCTTGACCACTACACCATACTCCTGGAGGCGCATATCAGGAGGCAGGCCATCATATCAATCTTTTCAGGGTGGCAGAAAGATTTCAGCCCAGAGCAACTTGCCTCCAAAGACGACATCGATAAAATGATCGCGGGTCTGAAGAAACGCCTCAGGGCACACATCGCGGTAGATGCCAAGGCGAGGCCCTCTGAGGAATCCAGCGACGTTGATGCGCGTATTGGGCAATTGAAGAAAGAAATTGATTTTTATGTCCGCGAGATAATTTTCTACAGGCTCGACATCCGTGGCTACAAGAAAGATATCAGAGACCTCAAGAGTGCCATTGGAAACACCTCCGTACAGAACCTGGCCAATGAAGCAAACTCCCCAAGTCCTTCAATCTGCCATCGGTGCTCGAGCGGAACGCCAGTACGCGCTCGCTTTGCAACTGCTCTTCCCGGTCTCGGCATCTCTGCTTCATCCTCTCCAACTTCTATCCCGATGTCAGCGAGCAACTCCCTCCAACCCTCTACCCCAGCCACCTCGGCCGCACCATCGACACCGAACCCATCTCCCTCCCGCCGCACCGCCAAACCTATGGGTACACACAAGAAGCTCCCCAAAGCCCCTTCACCAATCTCACCCATCGCACCACAAACCCCACCACGAAATCCTCGCCGCAACCGTGCCAACGAAGCAGACAACATCTCCCCAGGCATCTCGCCGAAATCCGTCTCGGGTCTCTCGCCATCACGCACAAAGCCCACTCCGCCCTCCCCCAATGCAGACGAAATGGGTGACATGAACACAAACTTCCCACTCTCCACGCCCGCATTGCCCCAGCGCGTCGACACCCAGCGCAGCATGAGCGACTCCATCATCACCATGTACGCGTCGGCCCGCACGCCGGACTGGTCGCCGCCGCAGTCCAGCGCGGGCACGAGCAACTGCGTCGCTTCTCCATATGCATCGCGCGAGCGCTCAGGATCGCTCCCGCCACCGACGAAGACGCTAGGGAAAGTGACACCGGATCGGCCTGCTCGCCCACGGGTAGGGCTATTCGAGAGCCCGCCGAAAACAAGCCCGAAAAGGGAGACTGTGAAAATGGACGTCATGGCCGAGGCGGAACGGCACTCGCCTCACCGTGTTCAAGCGCAAACACAAGCGTCGTCGCCGGGGCATGCACGCTCGCTGTCTTATTCTACGACGCAGAACCTAACACCGCCGAGGAAAGGAAGCGGCGGTAGTTCTAGTGGATTGGAGAATGCAAGCAGCATCCCTTTCGTTATTGCCATGGGCTCACCTCACAATCCCGCGCTCGTGAACTCGCATTCGAACTCGGCTTTCTCCGCTCCTAACAATACTGGCAATAGAGGTGGTGTTGGCGGGACTATGGCTAGTTGTAGCGGAAGTGGGAGTGTCAATGCCAGCTTCCATGGAAAATTACACAGCAGGAATTTTAGCGCGAACTCTAATGCGTCAGGTATTCCCTTGCCTGGCGGCCTGATCAAGGGGAAGGGGAAAGCGAGGAAAGAGATTATTTCCAGTCCTGCGCTTTTCGGACCGGCGTTTAGGTTTGGTGGTAGTGTTGGTGATGACACTGGGGCCGGGGCTGGAGCTGGGGCTGGGGACGAGCGCTTCTGAGTTGGATTGCGGAGAGGGAAGGAGGTGGATGTTTGTTTGGTATGGATGGGAAGGATTGGAGCTGAAACACATTCCTTCCCAAACGAGTTTACGGCTGTGAGTACACATATGGCTTACGAGTTTCCTTTGTAGGACAACATGGCTGGCTAGTGGTGTAGAAAGCTGCATTTTAGCGCGATGGGTGGGATCCAACAGGTTGAGGGTTCCTGTGTGACTGTACTATCCATTTCTCTTATCTTCTGTGTCGATGCTATATATCTCCCTGCTCTCATGTCACTCAAGCACTCATTCACTCCCGCATCTATTGGAAGTCGGGGTGGTGGTTTTAAATTTGCGCAATGTGTTTCACATGGAACATGTGTCATGAAAAATCTGGAGGATCAGGGGTACATTTCATCATTTCCCTTTCTAACTCCCGACCGAGGTACGGAACCTAGGCTGCGTATAACAAGGTCCTATCAACACCTTCCCATCCATATAGTAATCAACATCCGTCTATCCATGTCTTACCCACCGTGATACGTGATATTTCTAAGCCGCGATAGTGACTTCGACTTCGACACCCGCCTCGATGTTGATGATGATTTGCTTGACGACCTCAGTCGGGGCGTTCAGGTCGATGAGGCGCTTATGGACGCGCATTTCAAAGGTGTCCCAGGTCTTGGAACCTTCACCATTAGGCGTCTTTCGGGTTGTGATCTTGAGGATCTTGGTCGGTAGGCGGACGGGGCCCTTGACGCGCAAATCCTTGGTCTTGGCACGGTCGATCAGCTCCTGGCAGACTTTTTCGAGGGATTTGACATTTTTGCTCGTTAGGGTGATGCGGATTTTGTGAATCTTGGGGCCGTCGCCGAAGTCGCCCTCTGTGTGAGTTGTGGGGTTAGCTTGGGTGCTGAAGATTGGGGGCAGGTGGGAGTGTGTAGAAGTAGGTGGAAGTATGGAGTTAAAGGGGTGTGGAGAGAGCATCTGGTTAGAGTCCTGTGAGTGGAAACTATCACAGGTAAATGTGATTGAAACACTCCAAGGCCAGAAACTTGTGGTCCCTGTCCTCATGTCACACGCCTATTCCGCTCCATATTCCGGCATCAGTTTGTTCGATATTCGAGGGATTGTTCCGGGTAGTATTTGGAAAAATCTTGAAGCGCATACTCTCAGGTTTTTGGTAAGACATAGTTTGGTCGTGACTAGATTTGGTCGTGGGTAGGTATTAGACAGGCTATAATTAAGTTAGTCCTAAGTCGAAGGAGTTGGGAACTAGGAGTATCATGGATGGGACGCACCAAGACTCGGATTTGAAATCACTGTAACGTGATGCCTGGGACTTTGGTTGAATTGTGCGAGCAATCGGTCTTGGAGGAATATCGCAAAGCAATTTTGAGGTTGTGGGAACTGATATCTCGGCGCGCTAGTCTTCTTTGGGCGTTTAGCACACCATCACTCTTTCCATGCGAGTCATCCTCCAACAAATATTCATTCTTACAACACAACGAATAACCACATCTTAGTTTACTCATGTCTCCTCCACCTATTGCACCTTTTCCATCTACAGAGCTCCGTCGAAGACTAGTTCCCGAAGAGTGGGAGGCATGCCTCGATGCCTGGATAGCTCTTGCGCAGCTCCATCTCCGTCTCGCCAACACAGAATTCATCAAGACAACTGTAGAAGACGGCCCTTTGGTTTATTTTCTTATTTCTTACTTCCGTGAGGTATCGGGAGCCCCGCACAATGATCCTCAACTTCAAGGATCGAAGGCCTTGTCTCTAAGAAAACAATCTTTCCTTCTTGTTCATAGGGTCTTTTCTGGAGATCCAATACCTCCTTCGCTGCTTAGTTGGTCTTTCCTTGCAGACATTTGCCAGGCATTCCCGCGGAGTGGAAGCCTTCGCGATCTCCTTCAGTCTCTGTGGAAGAGGAAAGGAGACGCCATTACATCTAGCACCCAAAAGCTAAAATCATCATTGATCAAGACCCTGGATTCAAGCAACTCAGACACCGCCCAAGATGATCTAGGACACCTCTGCCATCTCCTCTACGTCTCGACCGACGCTGGAGCATTCTTCATCACCGGGTCTGATTTCCTGGACTCGCTTTGTTCAGCCTATGTCAAGGCCTCGAAAAGCATTCAATCAAAACTTGTCACTATTACTTACCTCGGGCTCATGTCTCTATTGAATAGCCCCAAACCGAACTACTCTCTTCTCTCTGATCATTTGTACAGTCTTAAAACGAACGCAGAACAAGAGCAGAAGTCTTCTCCAGGAAAGACAGTCCTCTTGGCAGCTCTCGTCACCAATACGCCCATTCTAAATAAGATCAGAAATAGCATTACCAGCCAGGAAGGGGCGCGAGCAAGGAATATAGCTGCCTCTCTGAGCACATTCCGTCAGGCTGGTCTAGTAAGGCCGAAGAAGCTAATTCGCCGTAAGATGGATAAAGGAAAAGGCCGTGCAAATGACGATGAGTATGATCATGGTGCCTCTAAAGGCGTCCATATCCACCGCATGAGTCTCGTCAGTCAAGTGCAAGATCTATTTCCCAGTTTGGGTTCAGCCTTTGTGGTGAAGCTCTTGGACGAATATGGTGACGATGCTGAGCAAGTCACTGCGCATCTTTTGGAGGATTCCTTACCTGCCTATCTCAAGGATGCTGACAGGAGTGAACAAATGTATGTATTCCATCCAATAATTCTCACATTGGACATTTTCCTATCTTTTCGTTGGCTTAATCGAGCTGTTCCTCTCTTGTATATCTAAATGCTTAGCCAAGATATCCATTCTTGGTCCGCATCGTCTCCCCTCATCATTCGATCACGCAATACTAACTATGACCCAGAAGCGGCACACATACAGTAGAAAACGCCACCCATCTCAGCCCTCGCTCAACGCCTCCACCCCACCGGCGCAACATCTTCGACAATGACGAATTAGACCAACTCACCGTCTCCGCCTCACGCCTACATATCGGACGCAGAAACGAAAATCTTACGGCCGACGCCGTCCTCTCCGACCGCAGCGCGGCCCCCAACAAAGCCGCCATCCTCTCCGCCCTCGCGGCCTTCGACTCCGACGACGACGAGCGCGACGACACCTACGACGCCGAAGACGTTGGCGGTACCGTCGATGCCGCCATCCCCGGTATGGACGCCGATGCCGATCTCCGCGACCGGAATGAGGAGGCCCTGTTCAAAGCGTATACTGCATCTCCAGAGGCGTTCGGTCGCGATGCGGCGACGAGAAGGGGGAAACCGCGCGCGGCGCTGAAGGGAGAGACGGGTATGACGGACGAGACTATTGAAGGCTGGGCGATTATGATAGGACGCGATCCGCGGCGTTTACGACGTTTAGAAGCCAAATTCTCGACGTTTGCGGGTCAGCAGCGCGAATTGGCACCTACGGCGTACAGAGCCAGTCCGGCAGACTCGGGGGCCGAAGGAGATAACTCTGGCGCTGATACCGGCGGAGATGGTCGAGGGGGCAGAGGAGGGGGTGGATATCGAGGGCGAGGACGAGGGCGAGGGCGTGGCGGACATGGAGGCGGAGATGTGGCAGGTGCATCAGATGATAAGGGCACGCAGGTGTCGCGGCAGCGTAAGGAAGCCCAGAAGGCCTCGCGGGCGAACCATAATCGGCGCGACCAGAGGGCGAGGAAGATGGCGAGGGGAGGGTTTCCGGGATAGTTGAGTGTGGACGAGGGGGTGGTGAGGGGTTGGCGAGTGTGCATATGGTGGTGGAGTTGCAAGGCTTAACAAGTTACTTGCATGTGTGTTGACTGTGCAGGAATTGAAAGAGGGAAAGACTTTAATGTCAAAGGTCTCGACATGTGAACGACGTAGGACTGCAGAGGTTCTTGGATTCTAAGAGCCAGCCAACGCTGAACGGAGCTCACTTTGGAATCTGCCCAGCCTAGCCCAAGTCTTCATTTCGTTCTTCCATGATTTCCCATAATCCAAGACCACACGTAGCCACGCCTCCCGTCCAATCTCATCCACCCAACCAATCCCAGCCTTTCTTCCACCAATCTTCTGAAACATCCCCCGCCCTCCGTACAAATCCCTGCCTCGCATCACCACCTTCCACGGCCGTTAGCCAAACGTCCGCTCATTATTCCCCGGGCCCAACGGCAACGGGCAACCCACAGACCACATCCTCCATCCTCAACCGCAACCGCAGCCCCAAATTCTCTAAAGTTGCTTATTTTAGAATTGTTTAGCGAGCTTTTGAGCTAAGAACTCGCCTGACGCGTTATGCCATTTTTTCTGACAGCAAGGCTGGCGACGGTGGGCGAGTGGAGGTCGTTCCACAAGGGGATTTCACATTGGAGGGACTCTGGGAATTTTGCCTACTCAAGACATAGACATATGCATGTACATGTACTATACGTGACTGAGATGCGAAATAATTGAAAGGAGGGAGAAGTTCCTCAATCGCTCGTCATTCTGCAAAGTACTGCCAAGCCATTCACTCTCCTCCCTCGCGTTCAAACTGCCAGAGCCAATAACAATCGAAAGCCTTGGGACACCTTCGAAAGCCAACAAGCCACCCACTGCGGCACTCCGTACTCGGCACACCATAGCTGCATCACCATTCTCCTATAACGTCTTTCTTGCCCGTGAACCCAAATCTTACCCTAAAATCGTAAACCGACCGTCACGCCAAAAATAAAGGCCGCGTATGCACCTCTCGAACCAAACGGAGCCTCTCGTAAACGAATTAAGGGTAGGGGTATTTCTGATATTGATGATGAAACTGTATCGGTATATCCAATAGCCCGGACCACGACGAGAAAAAAAAAAGAGGAACCCGGTTTTCTCTGTTTCGCCTTGATGCTTCCGTCGGAAACTTATTCGTAGCTTCTAAGGTCTTTTCTTTCTCGCCTTGCCCTTGCTTCTCATAGAAAGGAAACTAGATACCTGAACCCAGGATCCATGACCAACGTATTAGATCTCCCGCCAAATGAGACTCTAAAAGGATATATCGAGCCGAAATAAAGAAGGAAAGTGCCGCATGCTATCAGCGCATCGGAGTTTCTCCGACGATCTAGACATCATCACGCGATCACCATTCCAATTAAAAAAAAAAAAAGCTTCTTCCAACCGATAAACCCGCATAGCTTGAAAGCTCGCATCGGCAACAAAGAAAATTCCCACACTTTTCCCACTGTCCCACAGACCGCCACCTAACAGCGATGCTCGAGTCTCGAATAGACATACTATGTGGGATGTCGTTGCGCGTGAGAAACAAAAAGTCTGAATCCCGCGAAACAAAGAAAGTGGGGATGTGGGACAGAAAATCCAAACTGTGGTATATCGTCGCCTCTTGTTACTCCATTGGACGCCGTGAAAGCCAAAAGTTTCCGTGTTACGCAACATGCAACGTTTCTGCCCCGATTAAAAGTCATCCGAGTTTCGTGAATGTCGTGTCCATAGAGCGTCCGGGAGGCCCGCCTCCATTACGCGCTTCCATCTGAAGGGTTTGCTCTACCGTCTACACCTGGGAAAGTTGGTTGAGTGCCCAGGTTAGCGAGCGTCTGGCGTCGAGCTCCTCGCTAGCGAAGCGTGGACGGTAGTAGTGAGTCACGACAGCGACGACGGCCCTGTATACCGCATATCTGGGAACTGTGAGTTAGCTAGATTGCTCTCTTCCAAGTAATACATCATTTCGTCAAGTCCACTCAGCACGATGCGGGTGTGCAGATCGAAAGGACATTGACTTACATGAGCTGCCTCACCCTCGCATTCCTCTCCCTAACAGGATACTCGCCATAGCCTTGATAAAACGCCTCACTCGCATCCATAAACACGCCCGCCATCAACGGATCGCCCCAGACAACGTCGGAGAACCCCAAGAGACCGTACACCTGTCTCGTGCCCTCATCTAATAGTACATTTTCCGGCTGGCCTGCGTTAATGGGAACGAGACGGGCCTCAGTGACCTGATCAAGCATGGGTCCGTGACGCAGGATGTGATAGCGAATGCTGTTGTAGGGCATAGTAACGAGCATGTCCTCTGCGTCACGGAGAGCGGACTCGAGGAGAGAGACAAAAGCTTCGCGCCATGAAGTGCTGCCTGTTCCAGCGGAAACCCGGTGCATCATGCCGAAACTAGGAGCGGCCAAAGACGTGATGCTGCGGATGTAGGCACCCAGCGCATGGTCCACGACGGTCCGTTCGCTGGCAGAGAGGTAAGGAGCGACATCTGATAAACGAGTCCCGGGTATGTGACTGAGAATGATATAGGGAGAGCCAAGTGAACCTCCCTGCGGGTCGTGCTTTACGCACTGAGGAACGGGCACTTGGGTGTAGGGCTTGATGAGTTCCAAGACCTTTGCTTCTGTTTCTAGGCCTCGCTGCTCGTGCCGTAAAAGCCGTGTATTGAGCTGTGGTGGGCATTTTAACACCAGTGCGCTTCCATCTGTCATCCGGAGGAAATAGACCTGATGGAGGCGGCCCTGAAGCCGTTCAACCTGTTGGACGGATAATCTGGACGAGCGGAAGATATTTCGGATGAGTTTTTGAATATTGGAGAAGTCTGGAGAGTTTGGTGAGGAAGAGGCGGGACGTACTGGTCCACCATAGCGACCATGAGCCATGGTCACAATGGGGTACACAGCGACATCAAGCGGTGGGAGATGCATCTTGAGTAACATGAGAGATGATGAGAGCAGACAGGAAAGAATTAAAATTGAAGCAGCCCTGGCAATATGTTATCTCATTGTGCTGGGGTAGGTAGCATGTTGGGGTCTCTGGATGGATCCTTCAGGGTCTCCAGTGTTGATATTAGGTGCCTGCACACCTATGTATTTGATTAGCATCCCGGAACAAAGGCAAGTATATCAAAGCTGTGAGGCGTATGAGTAGGCGAAGAAAGCTGGCACTCCCGAGCATGACCGATGATAGCGAGGCTCTAAGAATACCATGCCCAGTGTCGGCTTCTCTACCTTCTCTGGTCTTGAAGGCTTCCGCCAGGGCTGACTGCATCTAATTCTGGGCCGGCGAACTCGAAATGCATAATACAAGCTCCAGTCACGACGCAAATGCCAAGCCCAGCTCGTCAAGGCGCTCGGCGAGGGCGCGCGTCGCTTCCTGGCGCAGGCGAGAATTCAAATCACGCATTTCGGGGGACCTGGAGGTTGCGCCTCTGGCAAAGAGGAGTGGATGGTGAGTGGACGTTTGGTTGAGATGGGGAGCGAAATGGAGCGAAAGGGAGCGTCCTAGAGCAACGAGGCGTCAAAGGGAGTCGAGCACCGTCGTCAGCGTTCGTCTAATGAAGCCGCAAATGGCCAAGTGGAACGAAGGCGGTGTCGGCAATACCGAGCAGTGATTGGAGCGAGGGTTGAGTTTTGTGAGAGCTTCTTGGCCCTCGCTTTCTGGAACAAATAGAAGGAGACTTTGACTCCTGGGGCCAGGTAAGGATGCAATAAATCTAATGGTACATTGCGATGAAACCTGAGGTCTGCGCTGGGCAAGACTGGGCGAAGGGCAAGGAAAAGGGAGAAGGGAGTCCAGGAGCCGTCCTGATCGGCACCAGGGGCTGCGACATGGCTAAGCGGATGGCCAAAACACCACGCCGCCCTCAGCAACCGCCACGCTTCCACAGCTTCCACCAACTTTCCACCACTTTTCCACCGCCAATCCATCACCTGCACATCACTCTTGCACGATTAAGTAACAGGACACGGCCTAATAAAAGAACATGTTTGTAGAAGGATCGAGTAAGAGAGGACAGGGGGTTTGGGGGAAGAATCCCCTGTGAAGAACAGGTAGGGCAGCCATCTATACTCGCTCTCGCTAGTCTCCTCATGGGGGGGCACCCCCCCCAAAACCCCCGTCCTCATTGCGCTCAAGGTGTCTTTCAATTCCTGGCTGCCATCCTACT
This sequence comes from Lepidopterella palustris CBS 459.81, assembly GCA_001692735.1. NCBI lineage: Eukaryota > Fungi > Ascomycota > Dothideomycetes > Mytilinidiales > Argynnaceae > Lepidopterella > Lepidopterella palustris. Next base: position 111,872 of record KV744838.1, on the reverse strand, counting down.
TCAACACTGGACCAATTCACCAATCCTCTACCAGCACATGCACAAACGCCATGCGAGCCTTGCGGGGCCCATATAACCGGAGACGAGCCGTCGCGAGCACGCTATCGCTTGTCTGGCGGCTCCTCCGGAAATGTGCGCTTACCCCCAGGCCACTCTCCCAACCTAACAGACCGGATGCCCAGTTCCCACGGATATTGTTGCTCGTGTTACTTCTTGCTTCGTGAATACCTTGGTTCAATATCCTTGGTATATCCATTCTCCGTCCTGCTTGCAGACTGCGATGCATACTTCCGCTCGGAATATTTTTTGCCTTGACACCACGACCCTTCGCATATGCCCAAATGTCCTCGTCGGGCAACGAGCCACGTCGTCGCTTACAAGCATCCCGATCTCTGATCATGCTCACAACTCTTCAGGCTTGGCTGTCGGTTTGTTTATTTCCGACAGGTTGTACCGTTTGAGCCTCTCATAATCGTTGCGGACGACACTCATCCCACACACATTCTATTAAAAGTGAGCTCACGTCGGGCAATAGCACTCCTTCAGTAATATTGTATCAAAATACCTGTGAGACCTTCTTACCTTGTAGATCTCTACTAGTATGAGCAAATCATAATTTGTCAGATCGACCGAGTGACCTGGCCCCACAGCCGCCGCAACTATTTTTATGACACGGTCTCTAGTCAATACAGTATGGTTTCGAATAGACGTCCGAATTGCAAACTTTTCAAGCAACAGTTAGCGAACATGTCGTCGCAGCTATGGATAGCCGCATGATTCCACACCTGACGCGAGAAATTAAAGGGACCCCTCACCTTCTTCTCCAGCGTAGCTGCGCCGTGGAAATGTGGCGCGAGGACTTGCGGTGCCATTTGCTCAATGTCTTTTTCTGTTGCTTTTCCGGTCATTGTAATTGGCGTCAATCGTTTGACGAAGCGACTCTGCTTCCGTTCCGCGCTGTTTGCCGCGTCGGTGCAAATTGCATGCACGAATGGGGCGGGCTCAATGGGCGGGCGGGTCTTGAAAAAAACCACTGGTCCCGTCAGATGATTGTTGCGCATAGGGATCTACACAGCTGAGCATACGTACGACATTGAGTGTCCAATCTGATGTTCGTGAAATGTGCTTTCACTGCGGGTTTGCGGATGTCTTGAAGTTCTTTTTGAATCTCAGCCTCGATGTCTGCCTCGTCCTTCTCGGCATCCCCTTTTTGCGATCCTGCATCTTCGTGGCTGATTCCATATAACTTTTTTGCATACTGGATTATGTTAGTGTCCGTTCCGATCATAACTATGAGCCGTGGGGCGATTCCAACAGGTACCTCCTCGAAAGTGCCCCGCAGCTCCAAAACACATCTGCGTTCCCTATTCCGGTCACATGTAGCCCAAACGCCCGCATCACCAGGCTCGATGTTATAAGCCTGGCTGATATCATCTGCGATGACGCTTTTGCGTGGCACTGTCCATTTTTTTTTGCCCTGAAGCTTTATTTAGCAGGCGACCTTCTAGAGCTGCCTGAGCTGTAAGCCGAAAAGCAGTCGACCCCAATGCTGGACAAGTGGAGTCATGACTGGCAGATCGGGAGAGACGTACTTTGGCTTTTTTGTTGCTGGCTGAAGGCTTCTGGTCTGCATCGGCCTTCCGCTTCTTAGAGGAGTCCTCCATAGTTATTCAAGAAAGTTGTACAGAAACTGGAGGAACGGAGAAACACTGATCGTTGATGTTCCAGGATGGCTACTTCCGATTTGCAAAGAGTAAGTGCAGGTGAGGGCCCGATCGGCACGCTAGAACACATTTGTCTAGCAATGTCTCACTCACCACCCCCGCCGGTTTGGACGACATCCTGAACACCATGCCAAGTATCTCAACCTCTAACCTTCCTCTCAGAAGAGACGTGAACGGCTAACCCCAGTGGCTCAAGTTGAGGACCTGATTCACAACGGCTGTCATATTTACAAAGAGTGGAATTGTCTATTCCTTCGTGAGTTCTCAACTACAACCGGTGAAAGGTCTATTTCTTCCGTGTCATTGCTGTTATTCTTCTCCAAGCACCCAGAATGACACGAAAGCTCAGTCCTTGTAGTTGGTGTAATTAGTTTTCCCTCGATACGTCTCGAAACCCAAACAAGTGGCAAACAGAAGTTGAGTCATCGTCAAGGAGGTATATTTGATCTTGGAATGGTTTTCTCCTCTTTCGGCTGGCTGAACGCCTATTACCCTCAAGACTATCTATATATATATATTTCAATATCTGACTTGGGATCAGCCTGGAACCATGATAGTTTCACTGTCTAACAGGAGTCTCTCCTCCGGAAATATTTTCTCATCTGCCAGACCTTTTTTTTTTATCCACATCCAAACTATCTATCTGTTCCGCGATTACAAATTTCAACCTTGGAAACAAGCACTTGGATGCAGCCAATACATCTCAAAAAAAAATTATTGAATGGCCATTGCCAGAGAAATATTGTTTAAGATTCGTTCTCTACAATTTTTCAAACCTGGACTGAAACTCTCCTTGCCCAAAGGACGAAGCATGTAGCACTATGGCGCTCTCCTGTTCTCCTGATACTAGACTTTCTGCAACCCTTCTGAAAATGTTTTATACCTATTTAGCTCTCCACGGTACAAACTGTGTATACATTAATCACATACAAGCGATCGGCAAGATCGCTTGAATTGAAATTGAGTATTTCCCCTTAAACTTTTGAGTATTAGAGCACCTGCTAAACACCTCCTACCAATATAAGTCTTCACACTGCCCAAATTTTTCTTCATTAAACCAATTCCCACACCCACGTTCCCCCAAAATTCTGCAAAATTCCAGCTCGTATGCTTTAGAAATCGCAAGTTATTCGCTCACGCTTTTCAAATCGCACGCTTTCCAATTACTCGTAAATTCGACACCTTCCTCACTCTAACGGTGAAAGACCTGGGCTACACCTCTGAAACGCGAGATCAAGCAAGCATTCGACGTGGAAATACTCACCAAGATGTCCCAACACTGGAACTCCGCAACCCCGAACCAATCGAGCTCTACAATATCTTCAGAAGGATCGAGCTAAGCGATGCACTCGCACATTTCAAGCACCACCATACACTCCAAAGTCAAGCTCAGCCACAGATTCGCATCAATCAAGTACTAGCAACTCCTCGCGAGAATCGTACACGCACTCCCAAAAATCGTCCACAACTTCTCGCTTCGAATCGTCATAATACCGCACACTCCAGAACCTCCGAGACGTCCAGCACAGTAAAACTCACCATATCGTCCCGGCCCAGTCTATCCCTCCTACTTGAGCACGAACTGTCAGCTACAAAACAATCGCTATCGGCAACAATAGCACCGACGAGCTGATTCAACTCCTAGACGTTCAAGGTAAGCGCATGGAGTACATGTCAAAACTAGTCAACAACGCTTCCTGACCCCTAAGCTGCGACTGTCTCGTCTGCGCCATCCCGATCCTCTTCACCAACCGTACGTAGTCGCGGTCTACCCCGGTACGACTGACTTCATGGAGCATTTAAAATTGCCGCCGTTTCTTCGCAACAACCTCTCGAAACACCGCCGACTTCCGTAATGGCACCACTCCGATCACCACACTCCCACCGACGACGAGGACAATCAGCGGGCCATCAACTGCGCAAAAAGCTACATTCCCTTGCACCTCCAGCTCACCAACGCCAGCACGTCCTTCCACCTCTTCACCTTCTCCCGTAACTTCGCTCCCGAATTTCACAGCATCGTCCGCGCTTTCGCCTGCGACCTGGGCCTCCCAATTGAGACCCACAATTTTGACTGGGCCGAGCTGCGCACGGATATCTTGCATATCGACAACTACGACGACATGCGCAACGCGCTCTTCTCCGTCCTACAGTACCTCTACCTCTCCGATCCCAGATACGCACTCGCGCACTATAGGAAGCCGGATTCCCGCAACCTTAAGATCATCACCTACACCCTCAACGCCGCGGTCCTTGACGCATGGCTATTCACCACCTCCAGGGCGAAGTTCGACCTCGGCAACTCGCGGGGCTCAACTGATGCGCCGTGGGTGTATGACGATTTCTTCAGCAACTCGGCAGATACGCCGGATAAGGAGATGAAGGCGGGCATGGTGGCTAAGGGGCAGCTGGAGTGTTTTTGGGTTTGTGGATCAGGGTGGTGGTGCTATTAAGTTTGGGACGTGGCCGAGCCGTGCGCCTAAGATGATCAGGGAGTGGTCAGGAATGATGCAGCGTAGCCGTGAGTGTGAGGAATCTTTTAACGGGGATGGGGTTGATCTGATGGAGACTTGAGTAGTTTGTGGAAGCCAAGGAACCGCCTCGGGGTGATAGGGATGACAGCGGAGTTTGATGTATTGCATCATGTGCGTGAATCAGGCTCCCTGTATCCGTATCTGGGTGTCTTCGGCCTTGCGTGTGGACGTATTTCCGAGTCGGATGATCAGCGTGTGGATCCTTCGCTTTGTGCGCAGACTTTTTCGAGGGTCCGCATTTCTACATGAAGATGTCTTCAACCACGAATACCAATTTAATTTAGCCGGTACGTACCTAAGCGTGGAATTTGGTGAGATTCTATGCTCGTTTCTTTCTTTCTTTCTTCTTTTTTTTTAAAAAAATAAATAAATAAATAAATAAATAAATAAATAAATAAATAAATAAATAAATAAATAAATAAATAAATAAATAAATAAATAAATAAATAAATAAATAAATAAATAAATTACTGCTTTCAGAAGGAATGTGTTGGTTTCCTGTGGACTGCAGAGCAGCTGGTGCCTGGGTGCTAGAACGCTTTCTTCTTTTGTGGGTTTCTACCATCGAGGGAATCACCGCATTAGGAAGGTATTGAATATTTTGCCCATGGTTTGCAGAGGACTTAAATCGGGGTACTGAAGGGCTTCTTATAGATCTGCCTGGCCTGGGTTTTGGGTTTTTTAAGCTCATGAGAACGTCTTTGGCTAATCACATTTGAGTGGCGCCAACTAGTCTCGTAGATGCAAATGAAGCTCACATGCATAGAGAGGGATTTCTATAGTTCGGGAAGAAAGTTGCATTTTATGACTGTGACGGGCGGTTGAAGACATCTAAAGCCATCTAGCTATGTTGAATCGTGACGTTGCCCCCCAGGGTATAGGGTATGTATCCACACTCGAACCGGTACCAAACTCACCAAACCTCAATTCAACATCCGCATCGTCACCTCAACCCTAGACCCATGTTAGCAACAGCAAAAGCCTCTTCTCTAGAAAAGATATCGTAACTTACACAGCAAAGGTCCCCGCACTAACTGGCATAGCCCTCAACAGCGTGGGCCCAATGCCCCTCCAAAACCCACCCGCGCCCTCCGCCCTCCAAGTCTTGGCAAAGCAATCCCGCATGCCCTTATACTTCTGATCCGCCCCAAATCCATCACTCTGCATCTTGCTCTTGACGACATCAAACGGATAACTCGCAATCCACAACGCCTCACCCGCCAAACCGCCGTAAAACGCCACTTTAGGCGTACTCACCTGCTCGCGCTTGATGCCGTTGCGCGCCGCGTCCGCGTTCATCAGATACTCGAACGTCAGGAACCAAAAGCCGTAAGCCTGCGCCTCACGCAGGATCGTGACGGCTTCGCCGCGGTAGAGGCCTTTTAGTACGCCTTCGTGCGCGGAGAGCTTGCGCACGCAGTCGAGGGGGCCTGAGTAGAGGCGCGCGGCGCCATGGGGTTGGGTTTGCAGGCGTATGCGAACGTGCTCTATCGGGCCGGAGATGATGGAGTTGGCGATGCCGGCGAAGGCGCCGGAGGCGTAGTATTGGCCGTAAGAGAGGGTGTGGGAGGCGAAGGGGGAGGAGGTTTGGTTGTAGGCTTCGAAGGTGCGACGAGCCCAGTGGAAAGCGCCGAATTGAACGGAGACCTCTGGGGGGGTTAGGAAAGGATTGGGGGTGTTGATATGGTAGAAATGGGAAGGTTGGTAGCGCAGCGATAGCCGGATTGGAAGAAATAATAGAAAGGAAAAGATGTTGAATAGTGCTTTGGAGCACAATCTAGTGGTGTGAAACGTGAAGCTGACTTACGCAAGCACCGATACCGAGTAAAGGTGTCAAAGTGCCCTTGTAGAAGGCTAGTGGACCTTCATTTTTATAGATCTTGGTCGCACAATCGAGGGCACCGGCATATTGCTGAGTAGTCTGAAGTCGGACTTTGACAATATCTTCAATGCGGCAGGATTAGTTAATGAGCGATGTTTGAATCTTCAGCGAGTCCTCTGGCTCTATTATCATACCAAATGGTTGACCTGTTATGAAGTGTTAGCAACTTTCTAGTAAGCACGCGAGAGCCTACCCAAAAGGGCGGCCAATTAGATGGATACTAAAAGTAATAGATAGACACGTGCTGAGGAAAGGACGACGTGTTTGAGAATTGGATATGAGGGGGAATGGGACCGTAAACATGGCCAGCATATGTCGACCCCAGAAAGCTCAACGCCTCTCAATCAATCCTCTCATACTGACCAAGTAGTACCTGCGCAACGCCTCCCACAGCACCCGCAAATAGATCCTTCAAAGTCCTGGCCAAACCCCCAGCTTCCAATCCCTTCTCGGCTGCCATGTCGTCACAGTCAGGAAATGCCTTTCCTCAGGGCAGGCTTTGGTGGACAATTGAGTCCGGCTCTTTGCAATCGAATGATTAACATGAAATTTTATGTTCCTCGGTGGTTGGAATTGCTTTTGCGGCTCACCTGCGCAGAATTGGAAATGCCGAACAAACTGAACAAAGGTTTCGTTGGCTGACGTGCCATTGCCAAGACTGTAAACGTTCCGTATCAATTGATTGGATGGCTGGATCTGCTTTGTTCGGTGCATGGGCTTTGACTACTTTATAAAGGTTCGGAATGACATCTTTCTATAATAAGGTATGTTGGCTACAGATACACTGAGAGAGACCTCGAGACTCCCATGATGCCTGTCCCGCTATGCTACAGCTATACAATACAATATACATAATATTCCAACATTCAATCAATCGGCTCTTGTAGAAGTCGGTCTCCATTGTTCGTGTGAGGATTCCCAGAATAGACCCTTGAATTGGTCAAGGCTTGAATTCCCATGGCATCATACCTAGCTAAGCCGATCTTTGGAAGTCCTCATGCCTTCTAGAAATTTGGTTACGTCCGTTTGCCATTCAACGCTCCCCTCAGGATAGCTTGAACGGAAACCCATTTTTGCCAGCGTCGCTAACCCGTTCTCCTCATCTTCCATAGCTTGTAATTGTTACGAAATCTCCGACCCTTTGAGATATTTTGTCATCTCCTCTTGCCATTCAGCGCTACCTTGTGGATGACTTGACTGGAAGCCCATTCTAGATAACTTTTGCAACTGATCTTCATCGTCCTCAATGGGCAACTGATTCTGAACTCTTGCATCTTCGAGAGTTGACTGGACGTCTTCACGAGCCATATTTTTCATGGTATTAGGTACGTCTCCATCGGGGCCATCCAATTTATCCATTTGTCCCTCGCCAATGGCTACATCGTCCGCGTCTTCCACATCGCTGAAGTCTTCCGTCTCAAGCATCCTTTCAAGGTCATCGATTGCCGCAACGTCCAGGGTTTCGAAATCTATGTCGTCTTCTTCGCCTGCTGCGAGTGCTGTTTTATCGTCCGGAAATTTGAGGCCTTTAGCAGGCATATAAGTGATTACGCCTTTCTCCGCGGCTTGCAGTCGGAGCTTCTGTCCTTGTTCTCCTGCTCTGCCGAGCACACCTGCTATTACCTGAACACATCGCAAACTAAGCTTCTGTTAGTGACAGTGCCAGTATCGAGGAGGTAAGCCAGCTTACCTATCATCGTTTGCAGGAATTGGATAAGTAACCCAAGTTGGATCCGCATTGGTATCAATGATGCCGATCGTCGGAATTTGGTTCAAGCCGCATTCGTGCAAAAGCACGTAGTTCTCCATCGGATTCAAGCATACTACTAGATCCGGCTTCAATACTGCGCGCTCGTAGAGCTGTTCCTCAAACCCAGGAATTTCCTCGTCCTTCTCGTTGACCACCATAGTGCGACATTTCCCGAGAATCTGTTGGCCATTTGTTATACTTCCAGGTATCCACCTCTCAAACAGATGACAACCCTTTGCAAGCTGTGCAGCTTTAACCACAGCGCGGTCTTGTCCTGCACGGGTTCCGACGAAGAGAACGAGTCCACCGCGTCTTGTAACCTCGGTGACAACTCTCGCCGCTCGACGAAGATGTGCGGCGGTCACGTCTAGTGAAATGATGTGGATACCCTGCCGTATACCATGAATGTAGCGGGCATTTGCTGGGTTCCACAGAGACGTTGCGTGGCCTTGATGAGCTTCGGAAGCAAGGAGGAGTTCGAGAGTAACATCGGAGGGTGACGGTGGATTCGTGAGGAGGGTGTGTGGTTGGTAGTGCGCAGGAATGGCGGAGCCAAGTTGCCCGATCAATTGTTCTGCATTGCGTCAGGAATGATGCAGACGTGTACAACGATAAAGGAGATGTACTCTGCTGCTTGTAGATTTGATAATCTTCGACGACGGAATTAGAAACTGGGCCTGTTGACGCAGTTGCGTGGGTGTTTGGGTCAATTGAAGGAACAAGAGTGGAGCTTTGGCTGTTGATGTATGCTTCGATCGAGTGCGTCTCCTTGATGCTGTTCTGCAGTGATGATTCGATTGAGTCTACTTCTGATGACAAGAAACGTTTCAGCGGACGAAGGGATTGCACAGTGGCAGCTCGGCGGCCTGGTTGTCGTGAAATGTCAGTAATTGAGACGTATTAATAGCAAGATTCTACATACCTTGCCGCAGCACCAATTGCCGTATTATCATTTCGCAAGGGTGAGGTGAGTGGCGATGATTAGCATGAGGTGCGAAAAGTGCAGTGAAGACGCAGAAAAGTAGGTCGCGAAAAAAGCCCCAAGAACTGGCAAAGTTAGGGTTAGCTTTGGGGCACTTGGGCAGGTGTTCAGGCTTCTCCAGATATGTGCCTGTCGCGTGGAACCAGTGTTACCCACATATTATTCGTCCACTCGTGGGGACCATCTTCACCACAAATCCCCGACTTTCATAGATAGACAGGACAACGAATGTCAGAGTGTATCATGCTGCCCACTTTCAAATTAATTTAGTCCTGCATCTGCTGTAACAAAGTATAAACTCGCCGCGTCGCCCAGAGCGGCCTTGTGCGGCGACCGCTTGGCTTGAACTGCGCATCTCCACTTGCTGGCCACCCCAGAGACAACCCGCGTCCACCTCGTCATCTCGTGGCTGCCAACTCCAAGACACACCTCGGATTGTATTGCTAAATATTTACTCTATTGTTGAGCAGTCTGGATATACGCATTCACTCTTACCCCATCCTTTTATTCCGCATGCCAGACATTCGGTCGCCCTCTCGTGCCATATACTCCTGCCTTCTTGGCCACCGGGCATCGCCATTCAACTACACCGATGACTAGATGCTTCTTACCATCGCCCTCATGTCCACTTGAGCCTTCCTCCGGCTTAACTGGAACTCTGTCCAGCCATCACGATGAACGGATACCCTTCCTACCAGCCCCGGCAGTTCGCCACAGACGATAGAGGAAATGTCTTGAACATGGCCGTTGGGCATGATGGGATGAATTCATATAGTATGGTCGGGGGACAGTCACTCGACGACATTGTCAATCAAAATACGAAAGCCATGCGCCGAAGAAGCATGCCGATGCAATATAGCAGCCCTCCTGTCACAATAGAAGATCACGACGTTAGGAGGATGTCAATGATGGACTTCAATGGCATGCAAGGCGGAACCCTGGATAACTTCCAATTCGACCCTGCTGGAAGCTCCAACATAAACCGAATCATGCGTAACTCAGCATCTTACCCTCAACCAAGCCAATCGCGACGACCATCTGCGAGTGAACTGGCACTCAACACCCAGTTCTCTAACCAAAACTTGCCTTATACTTCAATACCACCCCCTGGATCAACATATACCTCGCCACTCCATCCAAACACTTCTCTCGATATGGACATGACAAGCCCATTCGAACAAAATAGTCTACCGATGCCATTAGATGTGAACGACACTGGTATGACCACAGTCATGGGGAACGACATGAACATGTTCCCTCAGGCTCAGTTCGCATCTCCTATGATAAACTCTCCGGAGACCCCAGGTTTCACCACTTCGATGCAAGGGCTCGCGCAAGATTCAGCCGGAACCAATTTGCAAACCCGAGAGCGATTTTCGAGCGGATCCGGAAACGCAACTCCTGACAAACGTTCTGCTATGTCCTCTCGGACGAACAGTCAGGAACAACAAGACGTCAGTTCTAACTCTCGGCCGCACAGCAATCCTTTATCAGTGCAAAGTTCATCGAATCCTATGCCAACCATATCAACCTTCGCGCCAGGGCCTCCTCCAGAAACCCAGCCAGCCATAGAACCAACCACCCAGACCATGTTTGCTTGGGCAGCACCACCGGGTAAGTTCATATAATTTGAAACCCTGCCAATGGACAAGAACATGCAATTAACATTCCTTTTTATTTCCGTAGAAGGATTTCCGTCGACCCTTCCAGGAAGCCGTCCTCATATGGAGTCTCAGTATAAAAATGCATATTCGTCGACTGGATTTGATATGCTGGGTGTTCTGGTATGTCTAAACTCAATCTCTTGCCTGGTGTCTCTTTCTGGGGTTTCACGGACACCAACTTATTCATTAGATGCGTGTTGCCACGAGACCAAACCCTGAGATCAATATCGGATCCGTAGATCTTTCGTGTGCATTCGTCGTGTGTGATGCGCAAATGGACGACGACCCGATTGTGTATTGCTCCGAGAATTTTGAGCGTCTTACCGGATATAACAAGCACATGATTTTAGGACGAAACTGTAGATTTCTTCAATCACCGGATGGAATGGTTCAAGCAGGCGTTAAGAGGAAATACGTCGATGATGACTCTGTTTTTTATTTGAAGAACATGATTAATATGAGAAGAGAAGCACAGATCAGTCTCATTAATTATCGACGAGGAGGACAGCCGTTCATGAATCTTTTGACAATGATCCCAATCACATGGGATAACACGGAAGACATTAAATTCTTCGTGGGGTTTCAAGTTGACTTGGTGGAACAACCAAATTCCATGACGAACAAGAATCCAGGTAATGGAAATTGTCAACGAGATGACATTCGATAAACATTCCTAACTTTAAAGCAGATGGTTCTTACAGCGTCAACTATCAGCGAGGCCTAGCAATGCCAAGGTATATATTCAACCCTGCCGAACATGCGTCACAACCGGATTTAGGCCAAATTCCTCGGGACGAAGTATCGAACGTGTTGGCCACATTTGGGACAACTGGAAACTCAGAAATCGCAAAACGCCTTTGGGACAAAGTTCTTCTGGAAAATACAGATGATGTGGTTCATGTGCTATCTCTGAAGGGGTTGTTCTTATACCTCTCACCATCTAGCCGAACGGTTCTCGAGTACGAAGCCAGCGAACTTGTCGGCACTGCTCTGTCTTCAGTCTGCCATCCTAGCGACATTGTCCCCGTGACGCGGGAGTTGAAGGACACTACCAGCGGAGTCTCCGTCAATGTCGTTTTCAGAATACGACGAAAGCACAGCGGTTATATGTGGTTCGAAGGCCACGGTTCACTGCACACTGAGCAAGGAAAGGGTCGCAAGTGCATAATTTTGGTTGGAAGAGAGAGGCCGGTGTACACGTTGAGCAAGAGCGATATTCGTGCTTCTGGAGGCATTGGCGACAACGAGCTATGGACGAAAATGTCGACCTCTGGGATGTTCTTGTTCGTCTCCTCCAACGTTCGTCAGCTCTTGGATAGACAGCCGGAGGAATTGGTTGGCACCAGCATTCAAGCACTGATGCGGCAAGAGTCTAAAGCCGAGTTCGGACGGATCATGGAGCTCACCCGGACAGGCAGAAAAGGGGAAGTCAAACACGAAATGATCAACAAGCGAGGGCAAGTCCTGCAGGCCTTCAGCACCATATATCCGGGAGATGCCACAGAAGGGCATAAGCCGACGTTCGTAGTCGCGCAGACCAGGTTGCTTAAGTATTCTCGTGGTGGAGGCCAAAGTTCCCAACGACCAACATTGTACCCAAAACAAGAGCGCACCACAGGCGAGTCGCAAGAGTCAGTGCCGTCGAACGCATCCAACGGAGTCTCGAGCGTCACTGGGGGGGCAGCAACCAATGCGACCTGTGATAGCACACCCAGAACAGATGCATCGAGCAATCAATTTCAAACGACTGACAAATCTGCTCCTACCTACACTGGACAAAATGGTCTTGCCATTGGGCACCAAGACGCCAGCCTGGCTTCGGACGAGAACGTCTTTGACGAACTGAAGACGACGAGGAGTACAAGTTGGCAGTACGAATTACGACAGATGGAGAAACAAAACAGACTTCTTGCCGAAGAGGTACAGAGCCTTTTGGCTGCGAAGAAAAAGAGGAAGAGAAGGAAAGGCGCAGGTCAGTTACAAAAAGATTGCGCGAATTGTCACACAAGAGTTACGCCGGAGTGGAGGAGAGGCCCCTCCGGTAATAGAGACCTTTGTAACTCTTGCGGTTTGCGATGGGCCAAACAGGTCAGACCAACCAGCTTGCTTGTTTATCCCGTCCATGACCGCACCATTTTATCTCGAGTTTGATACTAATTAGAATTTTTTTTAACAGAACGGGAGAGTCTCGCCGAGGACTCCTTCGCAACACTCACAACAGAGTGATAAGAGCAAGACTAGTGCATCACCGCGGCACAACCACACCATTCTACCCAACGTCAACGACACAGGTGCACAACCCTCGATCCCAGCCACGCTAGCCGCGGCGGACAAGCGCACTTCTCAACAAGCAAACACCGACAGTCACGCTGCAAAGGTAGCTCGAATGGAAGTAGGAGCATCGCAAGGACTCGCGGGCGGAGTCCCTCCCAGAATTGACGAAGGAATCGAACCCGATTGACACGACCACTAATTGATATGCGTTCCCCTTCTTCATATTCTACCTCTCCCTCCTCCTGAGGTGATGACGGCATGCCTCAGATACCCTTGTTCACGAAATTTTAGAGGGAACTCTCATTCATCCACGATGATTTGCTTCAATCTGCGTTCTATGCGTACATATAATGGCAGATTTCTTTCGCCTTCGGGATGTATCAGGGATGGGTTACGGTTGGACAGTTGGAAGGATTGGGGTGTTGCGCTGTGATTTTACTACTAGATGGGCGATGTGTGGATCCATACATTCGTTACGAATAACATCGGGATATATCAGGGACGGATTACTATTGGGCAATTGGAAGGACTGAATTTAAATGCTTCTAGTACTGGATGGGTGATGCCTTCTACCTTAAAGGATATATCAGCGACGGATTATTATTGGGCACTTGGAAGGATTGGTTTGCTGTTACATGCTTCTACCACCACTACATGGGCGACGTAGGGGTTCATACAGTCGTTACCATGATACAGACGAACACGCAAAACGCGTGGGGTCACTTTGGGCGTGGGTATGAACTTCCTCTGTATATAATTATTCCACCAACACCAACAAACTTTGGAAGCTCCATCTCATCGGCCTGTTATCAACCTTCTGCTGAGTTGCAACCCCAGATTACTCGAAGCTTATCGGGCATAAGAATGCTGAGACACGGAACGTAGCAGCCACATTGGTGGAGGGGCTCATGGTGGACAGACTGCCCCGTGATTGGTGTGATAGGGCCCTCTTGGCGCATATCATAGTGCGGGCAGTGAACGGGCAGCTGCGGCCGTTTTTGATCCGTGCGTGCGCATTGTCCAGGAGAGAATCAAGGGGGCAGCAGTGAGTAGATGAACAGGCTGGGGGAATGTCTGTGATAGCCTTGCATCGTCTGAAGTTCTGCTGCTCATTAAACATCATCCTACATACCCACCCCAGCGACCCGATCAACGCTCTCACCATTTGTTTTCCTGCTCCCCCACGACTCCGGACGAGCGCATTGCCACGACCCGCATAACCTGCGACTGCGGACTTTGCGACGGACCTGCAAGAGGATACGAGAGGGAGAGTGTGCAAAATGGATGAGAACAATAGGATAACGATCACAGTGTGCGGCGATGGAGGATGCGGTATGCGTGCACGAGGGAAAGCTCTACGACTTGCGAATTGAGTTGCTGATGGTGAGGTTAAAGGTAAATCGTCAATTACGCTACGGCTAGTACGGAGTCAATGGACACACGAGTAAGTACCTTCGCGCCCAATTGCGCTTCTCAACTCCATATTAAGAGTATACTGACGATCGGGACGCAGATACGACCCGACAATAGGTATGCGTCCATCCACACCTGCAGCTTCGCAGATAACCGTAACTGCACACCCACACAAATTTTCCGAAAAGCCTCAAAAAACATGCACCCCATAGTGGTCTCCACAGTTGCCAAGCCATCGTCACATCACCCCCTCCATCCGAAGGGAAAAGGGCTGGAGGCCAAAGCTAACACGATACCGCACGCCAGAGGACTCCTACTCCGTAACCCGCACCATCGACGGCCAAACTTACTTCTTGATGTTAACGGACACGGCCGGCCAAGAAGAATACCGAGGGCTCTGGGCAGCCTCGAACCTGCGCTCCGACGCCTTCCTACTCGTCTACGACATCACGAATGCGAACTCGCTCGATGCGCTCGACTATTTTATGGACATGATCGATATGGAGACAGAGCAGCGGCTGGACGATGGAGGCGTGCCGCCGGTTAAGATTGTCGCGGGGAATAAGTGCGATTTGCAGGGCGCACGGCAGATTAAGAGTCCACAGGGCTTGGAGTGGGCGCGGAAGAGGAAGTGTGGGTTCATGGAGACGAGCGCGAGGGAGATGGTTAATATCGAGGAGACTTTTGCGCGTGCGTACCCCGCCCGTCTCACTTTTGTCCATTGATTCCTACGTTTTCCAAACCGTGCTTTTTTTTTTACCTTTTTTTACTTTTTTTTTTTTTACCTCCGATTCGTCGTCTATATGACCCGCAAATTAATCCTCTTCCTGATCTAGTTCTCGTCCGCCGCGTCGTCGAAGCTCGCCGACTCCAAGCCCAAGGTGGCGCCGCATTCCATGCATCGCCCACAAAGCCTCTACCACCTCTATCTGAGAAACCGATAACATACTCCCAACCACAGAATAGCAACGACAGGCCCGGTGGGTCCAAGGACAGCTTGTGGAAGAAGTTGAGGTGCTGGTAATGCACGGATTCTATACTTCAAGAGCAGGAAAAGGGAGGAGTAATGAGTAGATGAGGGAAAGCGGAAGGTTGTATGATATTGTGTAGTAAATAGGGTAGGGTCGGTAGGAGGAGGCGGAATAAGAAGAGGAGGAGTAGAAATATCCGTGTTTTGGTCCTGCGATTGTGCGATTTGCGAGTATGGTTCAAGCTTCTAAAAAGACCGTATGTTCTTGGATGGGATAGGGTTGGCTTTTTATATCTCTGTATATATATGTAGGTATGGTTTAGCTTATACTGTAATTATTACAATGTGGAATGGTTAAAATGCTATATAATATTTAGAATAATCCACTGGCGTTGAACGAGCGTGAACACGGTGGCAGCAGCAGTGGTACGGTGATATTAAAAATACGAGGATGTGCTCAAGGATAGTTGAGCTAAGAGAGTTAGATTGTTTGAAAAAGATGAGCGGCAGGGGATCAAAAGTAAGATCAGCTTAGGCCCCTAAGCCACCGATACAACGTCGTTGCTATTGAGACCTCGGAATATCAAGGGTCCTTTTAAGTTAGTGCTCTCCGTGCCAAGTCTGTTGTGCAGTCACCTTATACGGAGATAGAGCAACTCCAAGCCAACGCCAAACGCTGATACTTTCAATACTGAACTCCCTATCGATTCCTAGCAATTCATATGCGTCCACCACGGCGCCAACCAAGAATCCGTAATGCAGGCCAAGGTTTTGTTGACTTTCAGGAGTGTTCAACCAATCAGGAGCATGCGGTATTGTTCCACAGAATCAATGCACATCCAACCAATCATCTCGCACCCGGAACGACCTCCACCGAACATACCCTCCACCACATCTCAATTCCTCCTTCCCCAGACCCCCCGAACTCGTCACAAAGGTCGGACATACTCACTTCCTACCTCTCTCCCAAGGCTCGCCTTTTCTCTCAGAGAAAGGAATGGAATAAACGGAGCGCCTTTCTCCCGCGAAGCTAGACAACATAAGCAGCAAAGCGAGCATTCCTTCTTGTAAACCCCGCGAGCTCCTCTGCCTGCAGTTTAGTATCCATTAGTATCTCCACCACATCAGCCCCCGCATTTGCCTGCCCTACCCAGCTCCCCTGCATCAGCTTCCTCCGCGTCCGCCTGTCATCTCAGCTCACCCCACTTACACGCTTTCCGACGTTCAATTCTCACTTACTCCATCCAACCTTAATTCAGCGCCACACCCCCCACCTCCACCTAACCCCCAGCTACCTAATCTCTCCGCCTCCGCGTCGGAACCAACTCCAGCTTCAGAGACAGGGCGCGGAGGTTCTATCCTGGCGGATGGCTATACCGTTCCAATCTGCGCGGACACAGCGGATGCAGGACCCACTACCCGGTAGCTGAGGCTTTTGAAGCCGAGGAAGGTAGAGAAGATACCTGTTTCTTGCAGCTGCCAGGCCGGAGTCATCTCCTTCAGTGTTCGACAGCAAAGGGATGCTCCCAATGTGAATTGCCGGATGTGGAAGCGGCAATGAGGTTGGCGATGCTGTTTTGAGGGATGAGATACGGGAATGATTGGGTATGTGAAGGTTAAGTAAGGATAGCGTTAAGTCTTGAAAAGGTAAGTAAGCGTAGGCTGGAGGAGAATTATAGCGAAGAGCTCCCAGGCTTTCATTCGTCTCATAATATACATTTATTTTGCTTTCATCCTTAACGTGAAGATATATAAATTATATCCCCGACGTGCGATACTCTGCAGATTCCACCACCGCGACACTGGCTCGGTTAATAACCCACCGAATTCAGTCGTCGTCGTTGCTCACGCATCAGCCCACGGGGATTTCGCCAAACCCAGGAAGGCCAATAAAAGAAAATCACACCTTGCCTACGCGTAAGCATGCTGACCGATTGGAATCGGAGAAGACTCCTTCAGCAATTAACGCTCTTCTCACTTCTTCCATCCTCCCATACCCGGAATAGGAGATTCGCAGCTTCGAAGGAGAAGCAGGAAGGATTGCAAACCCAGCTGCCCGAGTATGCAAGCCTAGACACGCCTAACCCCCCGGGTATTGCTCGATAGGAATGGGAGATTGCATGGCAGAGGAGAAGGCTCCGGAAGGGTGGGAATAGAGGCCGGAAGCGCGAACGTGGAGTCTTGAAAATTTTTGACGATTTGGAACTAGGAGAGCGGAGAAGACTCCTTCATCGTTCAACACCCTTCTTCTTGATGCCTTGATTAGGAGATTTCGGATTCGAAGATAGTTTTGCTCGGGTTTCGGGTCGCTTCCATAGTTCATTGTCAGGTTACACAAGAAAGTACTTATATAGTGAAACATCAGATATCTCTCGGGTACCTGTCGATGGAAAAGCCTCCGCATGAGCCAGGAGACAAGAAGCCTGTAATTACGAGAGTATGTATTTAGAACTCTGCGATTGGAACAATTGGAGCGGAGAAGACTCCTTCAGTGTTCAACACCTCAATTCTCATAATCACTAAAAGGATTGTAAGACGAATTCAGGATTCCTGTATAAATCTATAGTGCGAGGACCTATTTAACGCTTTTCTATATATAGCCACTCTTAGAGAGAACAAGCTCTTTAAATATCATAAACCCCAAAAACCGCTTACTTCAATCCCACCACCAACCAAGCTCCAATCTACCCTTTACCAAAAAAATAAAAATAAAAATAAAAACCCTAAAACTTAAACGTGCAACAAAAGCAAGATTCCAATATGAATATTTCTCCCAACCACTCACTCACTTCAGATCCGTCCGGAATTATCTCCTTCAGCAATTAACACCCCAATTGCCAGCTCAGAAATCGAAATCTCCGCAACGGGCAATAAAGCATACGACATCCATGGTCAGAAAAATATCATCCCACCGCGGCATGCGAAGCCGAGGAAGTAGAGTTACACAAGATTTGGGTGCAATGCCAAGGCGGCTGAATTCCTTGTCGGGCTTTGTTCCTCGGAAGATGGGCCGAGCCAGTGAGAGGTGACGATCGTTTATTTTAATTTTTGAAGTATAAAGTTTCCTTTTTCGCCGCGCAGGCTAGCGAGGCGATGTGAATGGTGGCGAGAACGGGGTCGGAGCGATTCCGAAACGTAACGAAGACTGGGCGTGTCATAGGTTGGCGACAGAATTTAACCACTCTGTTGGATCGCCAATCACCCAAAGGTCGTGATAGTTGCTTGGTGTTTGCGCAGAGGTACTATTATATGAGAGTAAAGAAACTGTGAAGACCGTGGGACCTCCGGATAGTGTTGCCGTCATGGAGGCAGAATTGCATCAATCTGCGGGGGTAGTAGGTATTGGACTGCAGCAACTCAATATTCCTCCTCCTGTTCTGCATCCTCCTCTTCGACCTTCTTTTCTCTCCTTGGCTCTCTCGCCTCCTGCTTCCTCCACAATCCCGCCAAGAATCGGGCCTCACTGGCCTCCTCGATTCCCTTATCCTCTCTGACCCTCAGAAATCTCGGGAACCTTAAACTCAAACCCCTCTCATCACTAACCAAACCAATCGCCGCTGTATATGTCGGGGAGAGTGTGATATCCGCAAAAGCACACTCCCACACCTCCTGTGGTTCAAACCAAACATCTGGGTTGCCGCCTTCATACTCCACATAACCCGGTTTTCCGTGTAGCGTATTACTCTCCTCCTCGTTGTCAGGGTCGTACTTTGCACGGTTGGCGGCGTAAAACTTGTCAGTGAAGCCGGACATGCATTTTGTAACGGCTTCAAGTGTACCGGTTTCGGCGTTGCGCACTGCGAGCAGGATAGGGGACCACCATTTGGACTTTCGACCTTGGCCATGCCATCCGGCAACAGGGATCAGGTCGAGGGTGTCGGCCGAGGTATTGTAGTCCTTCTTCACCTTAAGCCAGGAGTCGAGGCGTTTGTCAGGTTCGTAGGTGGCGAGTAACGCTTTGCGGCGGGACGAAGTGGCTGGTGCATCTTTTTCATTGGTATTCCCTGTTATAGATTTGGTCTTTCTTTTGGATTTAGCGCCTTTCACCGTCTTTTGGGGAGTCGGGGGTGGCTGGGCTTGTTCATTGTCGGCCGAGTCCACGTCTGCCTGGAGATCTGGATTTGGAAGGTCATCAAGAACTTTGACCATGATGCCTTCGCATTTGATTGCTGTGGCACTCTTGAAGAACTCCAAGACAGCCTCTGCATCTGCGGATGTAGCATCGAGATTTTTGACCCAAGTAAAATGATTAGGGATCTCGACGAACAGGCTCCTGAGTAACTCTCTTCTCTCTCTAAATGGTCGATTTAGGAGCTCCTCACCGTTCAAATACATGAGATCGAATGCGAAGAGACACACATTAACCTTCACGCTTCCAATGACGACGTCCTTCCTCGCTCGGTTTGCTAACGTCTGGAATGTCTTTAAATCCCCACTCTCGTGGTCAATTGCGACGACTTCGCCCTCGAGTATGAAGCTGCTGACGCCTTCTCCTCGAATATTGGGGACCAGCGCGACCAAGTCTGGATACTTGTCTGTCATGAGCTCTAAATGCCGCGAGAATATCGTCACTTGGCCTTGGTCATCGCAGTGAACTTGGGCACGCTGGCCGTCGTACTTGTATTCGCAGCTGAAATCTCTCCCCTGAAGCTTCGTTAACATTTCACCGAGGTCACGAGTGATACTTCCTAGCATAGGGCGTAGCGGAATATGTAATGATAAGCCACAGCGAAGAAGGAGCTCATCGCATACACCTATTTCTAGAAGTATAGGAATCAGATCGTTGTAGTTGGGATGCCTCGCAAAGCACGCCTTGACAATCTCTTCATTCTTGGAATATAATTCGGTCAACGATTCCTTCCTCAGCATACGAAGCGACTCTCTGCTTTGGACCGGAAAGGTGGCGTTAGAAGGACGTGAGAGAAGAAAGGCCCGGGAGAGCGCAATGAGCATGGTAGTCTTTACTGCACCAATACGGAGCTGTTTAACGTGTCAGAGGGTTATCCCATTGTGTATCTATATTGCGAAGGGTATCGGACATTGGCAAGCAAGAGCAAGAAAATCGTAAGAGTTGGTGATAAGAGATGTAGCCACATATTGTTTCTGGGAGTTATCCAAATCATTAAAGGATAATAGCACTCATAAACTCACACGTAGTATTTATCACGAAATATGAAAACAGCATAACTGAAATAGTACTTACATGCTGCACCAAAGTTCTCACAATATATCTACTCTCCTCAGCACCCCGGGCATCCTGAACAAGTCTCTCCACGATCCTCTGTTTTACTTCTTGGCTGCCCTGACCCTTGCTGTTCGCAATCTTAATTAATGAGTCAAAAACGCTCTTGATAGTTAGAGGCTTCGGTTTCCGAAGCGTGAAAGACTGCCGCTTCTTTGCTTCAAACGCAACATCCCCCGGATCACCATACTTGTTATACAAGGTCTTCAGCCCGGTGTTATCCAGCCCACACACCTTTTTCAGCGCTTTGGAGATAGCCGAACCACCAAGGCCGAGTTCGAGGTCGATGTAGGGAGGGGATATGGAGTTCGTGGCTAACCAGACCTGAGATTACATTAGCAAAAGTTCACAGCAGGCGTTCAGGAGACTTACGGCAGGCAACAGACTTTCCGGATCGCCCTCAATGATTGTTCGTAATAAATTGACTAATGTATCTACTATTTTAATCCTGCTCTGGGTACCGTTGACCAGGACGAAACAACGCGTAAGTAGAGCGTATGTCGCATTACCACCGTCTGACACCCATTGCTTTTGTAGATCGGATATGGATTTGGTCGGATCAAATTCGAGAGGGCTCTGGTCGAATGGTAAATTGGCGGATACGGTATCTTCCTCTGCTGCAGCAGACTGTAGGGATAGTACGTGCTTCTTCAGTGGCGTGGATTCTTGGTTGTCGTTGAGATTCTTGTTGGCGCTTGTTTTCAGTAATTCAGGTTTATCTAAACTTGGTTCCACTATATCCTCCGATATACCATTTGCTCTTGTGGTTTCGCGTGTGTCCGAGGCCTCGTTGGAGTTGTTAGCATCTGCATCCAAATCTTCGTTATTCCACTCCTCTTGAAGCTTCCTGGCGAGCTCTTCGTCAGTCATTGCAGCTTCATGGGCCTTCCCTGAGCCCTTATCTTGAAATTGTGTGATCTTCTGAGGTATCTTTGGCTCATTTGATTTGGAGACGCCATTTGCGGCATCCTTCTGTTTGGCAAAGAAGGAGTCCAGACTCCGGACAGGCCGATTAGAAGCATTGTAATCATTCTTTTTACGTCGCTTCGCAGGGCTGCTCATATTTAAGAGCCTTCATAGGATATTTTCCGTGTCGTCGATACATAAAGGGATTGTAGGTCGCAAGAGGTGTTCCTCGTAGGACAGACAGAGCTTCTAGCTCGTGCACGGTTCACCAGAATCCTGCAGGTATGTCGATCGCCTTGGCAGTATCAACGGACCAAGAGGGTTGTGCTCGTTCTTTCATTTATCGAGCTTGGTTATCTCAACATCACTAGCACTGAAATAAGGGTTGAAAAAAAAAAAAACACCAAGCCGTTAGTTGTAGAGTTTCTATTCAGCATCATACATTTCTCGCATCTACCATCATTCCAATCCACATCCATGCACTATTAGACGAAATGTAAAACGAAAAGGACGGGTATCAGTTTATTCAAATCCCGCTAAAGGATTGCCATAGCCCTAACCTGTAAAGAAAAACCATAGATGCATAAAATGAGAGGATGCACGCAAATGCCCCATGCTCAATCTAAACCTGCTTCTCGGGGCTGATCACGTTTACTGACGAATCAATTGACTTGCTGTGCATTGTAGCGCGAAGGTTGTTGGGGTCGTACTCGGGAGTACCCTCGACCTCACCAGCCAACTGCTCCAGGGTCTTCCGCTTGGTCTCAGGAATAAGCATGGTAGTGAAGATGCCCGCAAACATGAAGACAGCGTAAATCTCCATGACGTGATTGAGCCAGGGAGAAGCAGACGACCCTTTAGGAGCCCCACGAGTTCGGAGAGGTCCAATGAGAACTTGCGCAATGATGGAACCGACCTTGCCAGATGCTGCTGAAATACCGTGGGAGCTGCTGCGATACCGGGTAGGGAAGCATTCTCCAGGCACGATGAAAGTGGTTGCGTTGGGACCGAAGTTGAAGAAGAACTGCGCGAGTACGTACAAAGCGAGGAGAGCCTTGCCGCTGAGGTGGTGATACGCAAAGCCAATGATGCAGAAAATAGCCGTAAGGAGTGTGAATCCCATGAACTGAATTGGCTTGCGACCAATGGTGTCGACAGTGGCCACGGTTGCCCAGTAACCTGGAATAGCGCCAGCACAAGTAATAATCAGATTGCCAACGGCCTGATTGTAGAAGATCTTGTACACATTGGCGCCGTTCGCATATCCGATCTGAGTGAGAATGATAGAGTTGTTAAGACCCAGGCCATAGAAAGCAACATCGAGGAGGAACCATGAGCCTGCCGTTCCAAGAAGGACCTTTCCGTTCTTCCACTGCATGTAATGGGAGAAGAAGTCCTTGTAGGAGGCTTGGGGAATTTCGAGCTGTTCGGCATCCTCCTGCTTGGCCTTGACACGCGTAATCTCATCCGGAGTACCCTCGGGCTTTCCAGCAACATATGCCTTGATATCAGAGCCGCCCTTCATGATATCACGCGACACATCGAAGGTATAGCGAGGCGTTTCAGGGATAGTGAGACGGTAGTAGAGAGCAACGCAGCCCGGAACTGCACCGAAACCAACAATAACACGCCACATCTTATCGACAGCCAAGCCGCAAACGCCATCACAGTGGGCAACAGTCTTAGCAGTGACGAGTGACTCCTTAAAACCAGCAGTGACGATGAGAGCAATCATGGCAGCCGCGAATTGTCCAATACCCTGCATGGCGAAGACGGAACCCATCATGGCGCCTCGCCATTTTGTCGTGGCAAATTCGGATGTGATAATCGAGGATAGAGGGTAATCACCGCCGATACCTTCAAGGGAGGTTAGCGATTAGAAATGAAATTGAGCTCGCAAGATCCCACGTACCAATACCCATAAGAACACGCCAGAAGACAATAACACCAACGATGGAGGTAGCAGGTGAATGTGCGGAAAGAGCTTGAGCAACAGTGGCGAAGATAATCAAGATAAGCTCAAGACCATACATGCGCTTACGGCCAACAATATCAGCGAGGATACCGAATCCGACTTGGCCAACGACAGTTCCAGAGCTAGTTGCGACTTTGATAGCTGTATCGGCCTTGGTAGGGATCTTTCCAGGGTTCGTTTTCGCATCGTGCCAGAAGACAACACCCAACATGGAGGTGATCATGTTGACAGCGAAGAGGTCGTACGCATCTGTGAAGAAACCAATACCAGCTACAACGATGGCGCGAACATGGTACCAGCCAAACGGGGCTTTATCGATCTCGGCAAGGGCGAGACGTCTACGCTCATTGGGGTCGGCGATATGAGCCTGGAAGTCGTATTAGCATTCACTCGAGTTGATATACGACTTTTGACTGAGCCTACATAGTCATTATGGAAGTTGTGGAAAGCAGCATTGCCTCCCGCAGTCCTGAATGCGCGTTAGCAGTGATATTGAGGTGTGCGGGGCTGGTGGGGGATATTTACTTGTGAATGACCTGAGACATCGCAAAGGATGGTCCAGATCGTCGACTTGTAGACTAGTGAATGAATGGCTTGGTCAGAGGGCACGGGGAAAGAAAAGGGAGAAGGTCACAGAGGAACGGGACACGAAGGGGTTTTATCTCAGTAGGGCGCCTTGGTGGTGACATTTGAGAAGCTCGAGACATACAAATTCAATTCGGGTCAGCCCGTCTGCAAAGAGGCTGGCCAGAGTCACGGCGTGCAGCGGTCCTCATCCCAATCAAGGCCCTGCTAGGCAAACGTTGGATCATTTGAATTCCGCCCACTGGGGATGAGTTACGAGCCTGGTGATCATGCAGGGCTCGTTGTGCCGAGCTTCATGCCACTGGGGGGACTGTCCAGACCGGGACAGAGAGAAAAGAAACAGTACCCGGGTCACCAACGCTGCCAGCGACATGCCGCCATGTCGCCGTTCGACAGTGCCCCGACGATGTGGATCGGCTGGCTGTGAGGCTGGTCTCGATGTGGCAGGTGTAAGGGATCATGCCGATTGAAATTTCTTGGAGAATGGCTGTGGAAGGCGATGTGAAGGTCAAGGTGAATGTCAACATGGAGTCGAAGAGAGCCAATGGGATGGCCAGATCTCACAACGTGCTTGAATCAGGCAGACCTACGGGCCGAGCAGGCTGCTGCAGAGGGCGGCTCCGTTTGGGGACCCTTGCGACTTCTGGGGTGTCTGTGGCGCAATTAGTCTTGTTCCTCGATACTCTGCCGTGGGGGTAATGCGAGAAAGACGCCTTGGTGCCGACACTGCCGACTACTGTATACCCTCTTCACCTCACGCGAGCACTATATCAAACTCCCCTTGCTTCACTTCAACATAAATGGCAGACTGGACGGCAGGCTATGTGAAGGCTGTGATCTTCAAGAAGCCTACGAGGCTGTGACGCACCATCGAATTTGAAATTATATCAACCTTGTGTGTTCGGGGCCTTGGAACAGAGCCACTACCGTTGTCTTCGTATCGACCTTGCGGGGCATTACCAAGGCTGTTTTCCAAGGCCTCCTCTCGGAAGTGTGGTCAAATTTTCTGCATTTGGTGAATATGGTGGTGGCGTCCCGACGCAAGACAGGTGGCGGAAGCTTGGTCGTTGGAGGCTGAATTCTTTCGAACACCCTCGAACGCGGATGGAACCGCCAAGATTCGAAGGCAACTGATCTGAGCCTTGGAATATACATGGATGAAGAAGCATTCCGAGAACTCTCGATGGGGGGGTCTCCGCGTGCTCTGCAAGCTGCGCAACAGGGGTATACAGGCAACAGATTCACCCTAATTTTACAGCACCTTTCCCGTCTGCTCTTCCAACATGACAGCAATATCAAACCGTCCACGCTACCGAATCTAGTGTGCAGCTTTTCAGAGTCTCGTGCATGGGTTGCACCAATGCTTTTAGGTAAACATTCATGGACTCGACCATAGGCGTCCGAAGTCGGCCCTTTTTCCCATCTAAGGCTTCCACCAAAAGAATTTGCGCCTATTACCTTTTCTTTTTTCTAACTCTCAATTCTCTAAATGGTCTGTTCCCAAGTCTCTTCATGATCAGCTGCTTTGGTTGGCATCGGTTGCTACACATGCACACCACCCGTTCCCCAGACAAACTTCGTACCGATTATACGTTATGGGACGGGCTGCAGAAGTGTAGCGAGAGTATTTTACGACGATATACAGATATAGTTTTGTGGCACAAGGCCAGTTTCCCGGATTTCTCATTCTAGATCCAATTACGCTCCTGCATTAGTTTGCAGCATGTCCGTGGTCACTGCTTCTCCACTCATATCTCGGCGATGACATATGACAGCGTTTGGACATCGCAAGCCTCGATCCAACATCAGAACAGGATAAGATGATACAAATGACTCCTTTGTTGGTTTCACTAATTTCCACCTGCTGGTTTGTCAAATGAGTAATCCAATTTCTCACATCAAGAGCGGGACAATCAAATCGGTTGTTCTGGGGACGAACAGATATAATTTCTAGTTGCCATTGAATGGCCGGGCGCACGAACCGTCTTCATCTTCCTCATTTAAAAGCTTAGTTTGCAGCTTCTCCAGAGCTGCTCGCCACGATAATTGCACGGAATGGTCTAGATTTGCGTATACCGAAACGAGACTATCCTCCAGAGTACATAAGATACTCCAGGCCGACTATTTCAACGATCAAAATCACGCTGAGGTTCTCACTAATCGTCTAGATTTGCTATGCTCCCTTTTCTTCTCCAAGACTTAAAAGACTTCAAATCGACACTAGCTGGGGTATAAACCCTCCAGTCTGGCCGTCTGTCGAGGAGGGACACCAAGACACAGACCTACCACCATGTACCTGCAGAAAGGAGATAGCACCAGGAGTCTAGCTGGTCAGTGCCCATCTGCACGTCGGCTGGTCCTCACCCGTCTCGCCCACTAACCCCTGCTCTATTCCACCGCCACCAAGAACTTTTCGATCAAAGGCCAAAGGGATGCACGCATTGACCCGCTCGGCCAGTAATTCCCTACGGCATCTCTTTCAACAATCGGAAAAGAATTACCACCTGAGAACGCCTCGGAATTGAAATATCCATCGATATTGATGTAAGACGGTTGACCCAGTGCACTAGCTCTCTTTTCCACTGGCAGGCCTTGCTTTACCGCAGCAGCTGAAAAATCCACCCGAAACATGCCTGCCTTGGTGTGATTGCTAAAGACAATCATCTGCGTGGTGGAATCGCCAACCACAGGACACACTTTCTGAGTGAGAACTGCGAATGCTTCAACCTGGTCACGGGTCCCTTGCTCTACGGTACTTTGACGAATCTTTGAGCCTACGGCACTGAGGGGCTCCGTGAGGACGTCTGAAACTGGGATGAGGACATAGACTCCATGGAGTGCGTTGGATATGTAAGCGCGGTTCGGTGGCAAGAGGTCTTTGGATAGTAAGGCTCGTAAGCCCACGGCATTCATGATGCATACCGTCCTGTTCGAAGTTTGGGGTAAATGATGAATCGCCACTCGGGTCCACCAGGCACAGATTATAACTCCTTCACTGACAAATGATTTTGCGTCACCTAGCTCCTGGCCAGAAAGCTCCTCCAAGGCCGTCTTCCTCATATCTTTAAGGTATCGACTAGGCAAGCAGACCATCCGAGCCTCCTCTTTACGCCACGACAATAGCTCGAAGATGTACCTGACCGCAAAACTAATCGTACTCAGACCCCGTAGTTGGCGGCCTGTCAGTATATATGGCTCGACTAATGACGTTTCCAGATTCGTCAACGGATCTTCATCAAAGCCATGGAGAGGCGGTACCTCATCTTCTCGGCCTTCGAGCACCAACTCCCAGACATCGAACAAGGCCTTTCTTCCCAATGCGTCTATGAACGAGTGCAATCGAGACACGGACACCAAAGTCGCATCTTCAAACGAAGTGATATGAACAGAAAGCTGCGGCGCATCCGAATACAACCAGCCATTGATATACTTTGGCGTGTCCGGTCGACGCATAAGTGGAAGAAAAGTGTACGGATCTGCGAGGACGGTTGGACGAGTTTGTTGCTGGTGAAAATCGGCAAGCTAGAGGGTGAAGCGGGATCACTGTGTCTGAAGGAACCTTTTTCTGGTCGGACTAGTTTTGGCTTGGAGCCAAATAGAAAGGTCATGGTGAACACTTTCAACCTGGCGATGTGATGGAGCTGGGATTTCTAACCTATATGGTTGCTCTCCAGCAATTATTGCACAGTCAGATTACGGGGGCCGATTTACAGCCTCGACGCGTCTCCGCGGTGAATGGTTGGTGTTGTCAGGCAGAAACGTCCGTGCTGAGCTATCGGAAGGGCTCAAGAGCAGAGAGGGCAGAACCAGCAATATCTCTTTCCTCAAGTACGCTGCTCAGAAGTCGTTTTTACCTTTTAGTGTAAGATGCGATACTTCACAAGCTTGGACGAAACCACTCCGAATCATAAAGCACGCCAATCTTTGGTACTCCGGTATCGCACGCTCAAGCAAGACCGGTCGATCCTCTGTTCCCGTCTGTCGAGCACAGTCACAGCTTGATACATCAAAAATCGTACAGAACGAATCAAGAGATAGCGCAGCAAACTCAGCCACACCGCAGAAGCCCAATTCCCTGGGGTAGGAATCCCCGCAACCCACTGTCGCGGTCTCCCCTCCTCGTTCCGTTTTAAATCCAGCATATCTTAACGACATTGAGTCGTTAGCAAGCTTATCCAGAGCAGTTTTGTTTCACTGAAGGGCTCTTGTTTTGAAGAGTGATGCAGCCATGACCAGCCATGACCATGCCATCCGTCTTATCTTTGTACACCCATGACTCGTGGGCAAGACGCGCTGGTGGGAGGATGAGCACGCGATAGATTGCCATTCTGGATTTTTTACATGTAATGTGGCTTTTATGTGCATCAAGCTTAGCTAGGAAGGTATTCAACTTGCCAAGCTTACCAGGCCGGTATCAGTGGTCGCGGCGGGAACTCGGAGTGGGTATGGAGGATGTCAGAGCTTTTGATAAAGCAGTTTAGGTTATATCGTCCATGAAAGAGTCACTCTTGTTCTGTTTTCAGTAAACGCCTTTCTAGGTCGGCGTCTTGTTGCTGCTCAGTAGGATTTCTCATCACAACAAACACAGCCAAGGGGAGAACATTGTCTGAAACTTTTTGTCGCCAACACCAGCGATTTCCTGGACTGTCTCGAGTTTGAAAGCGGTTGAAGTCTTACACCCGATGGAATTGCGTGCCTTGCTTCGAAACGCCAAAGATCCCCAAGTCCTAGTACGGTGAGTAGGACCTATCAGCACAAGGTGCTGAGTGTTACCGAACGATATCATAATGGAGTCCCTGGAACATCAGTGACAATGGCCTCCACCGCAATGGAAAGTTGATGGTGGCTACCAATCTCACCTACATCATCATGCTCTTTCTTGTATTCGCGTCCGATTTTCTCCAAACTTTCCTCTCTCATCCCTTGGCGTGTGATTACAGCAGGAGTTTAGGCAGCGGTGCCAAAGCTGGGACATGGAATGTTCATAGCCTGTTGTTCACAAAAGGAAACCATTATGTTAATCAGCATCTTTATTTGGGTTGTTTCCCGTAGCGAGCTCTCGATGGTCGAAAGACACAGGTGAGGAAGGGAGGACTCCACTTTCGTCGAGTTTCTTAGAAGCCTTTCATACAAGTCATGACCTCGGGATCGGGCACCGTCGTTACGGCACCCGGTGAGAAAAAATAAGGTTAAGCAGGAAGAAATAATTATTATATGTGGAAAACTTGCCGAGATACTTTAGGGAAGGATTAGGAACGCATTATATTACAATGTACCTAATACACCGCGGAGGACTTCGAGAAGTTTGCCCTACCAAACAGGTACAGTACATTAAACACCACGCCCTGGATCGCGACTACGGCATGGCGATTCCATCCTTCTATTCTGTTTTCCCTCGCATCCTGGCACTCGCGTTTCCATAAACCTTCAAGTGCCCTTTCAAGCTTTAAGACCTGTCCAAATACCTCTACTTACCATGCACCTCGTAGTCTCCGACGATCTCAACCGCCAGCTCCAAAAGTTCCGGCAAGACAGTGAGGCATTCCTACAATTTCCTCGCTAGCTCCTGTGCCATCTGTAAGTACCATTCGGGCGCGTCCATAAAAAGCATCCTGCCTTCATTTTGAAGCCACAGAATAAAAAGTTTCATGGAACCTAGATGGGCGTTCCTTGGCCAGTCCGGATTTATTGATTCTTCAAGCCACAAAGCCTCAAGTCAGTAGAAACCGCAAATCACGCAAATCACGATGCGCTGTCCCCAGCCTTGCAGCTTTTCAATCTTCTTCTGTACGAGGCGTGCCAATTCGATTTTCAAAGGTCTCGATTCGGTGGTGCCTGAGGCTCTGCATAACCACCAGGCGTAACCCCTCGTACCCATTTAAACACCCTGTTCCCCTAAGCACGCAACCTGCAATGCTGGGAAGTCCAGAATTACGCGGCCAATTCTTCACATCATGGACATAAAACACGTAAGTATATCCTTCAATAAGTGGTCTAGATATTCACAGACACGTGCAGCTTCAAGCGAATGCGCCAGGCTCGACGGTTCAGACACCACAGACGCAACCTCCATCTCAACCTACCTCACCGCCTCCCCCTACATACACAGCCGGAACAATCCCCATACCCCAACAAACTTCTCCCGTCCAATTCCCCCAATTCACGCACCACCCCACAAGCCCCCTCGCCACAAGTTCCGTCATCAACGATCAATACTCACAGCCCACATCCCCACACTACGCCAACACACCGCCGCAAATAGGCGCCAATGGCCAACAACAAATGCATTACATGCAGCACGCACAGCAGAGCGGATATCTTCAGCAACAACAGCAAGGCCCGCCGCCATTGCAAACGCATCAGCCGGTGCCGCAATCTGCGGACATGATCTACTCGATGGAGAAGCAGCGGAAGGCGGAGCGTAATGCGAGGATGAAGAAGCAGATGGGGGATGCGTGTGCGGATGGCTGTTCGTGGGGGGCGAGGTTATGCGTTTGTTGTACGGCGTGTATGTGTGCGTTTGCTTGTTCGCAGGTTTATTAGGGCGGTAGTGAGGAGGGTGTTGTTGAATTTGTGAGTGGAGGGAGAGCGGTCAGGGGGGAGGTGTATAGGAATGGCGTTTTGGCGGGGTTGGAATGATGGGGGGAAGACCGATAGGGTCGACTCGGCTTTCTGAGGTTCGACGCGCTGGAAACGGCCTCGTGTCCCGATAGCGTTGAGGGCACCAGCTGGAAGAGTGAAGGGGATAAGGGTTGATTTAACGGCGATGAATAGGCTATGTTGCGCGTAGATTTAGCCATGTGTTGATACTTTACCTCAACTACCTACTCTGCACTTGATTAATTCTTTGCATTGACCGATTCTTGACGATGGCACCGCTTCCAAATCTAACAACAATCCTAATCGAGTGCCTCTCTGAGAGCACAGCGCTCTTTTATTATAACCAACCTCAGATCTCGAATGCGTTTACTGTCCGACAGTACCTAGAGCTGAGGGACGCTCTGGTATGGGCAAGGGATGAGCCTGCGATTAAAGTAGTCGTTGTGTGAGTGCAAACCGGTAACACCTCCTTGAGGGAAATAAAAATTTGTTAATAGGGCCAGGGCTGGGAAGGGTAAGCATTACTGCGCTGGTGAGCACAATCTCGGGCTTCCAACAGAGCACAGATCGATTGACCAGGGCGCCCAGGCAAAGCCATGGCAGCACCAGGCAAAGGCGACACCATCGAGCAAGAAGTCGAAGCAGGAGGTAAACTCGCAGAAGTGTAAATCACCCACCTAGCTACCCATCTTACCTCTACCCCTCGTCGTCTTCCCTCTTCCTCTCTCTTTTCCCCCCATAGCTCGCTAATATCGCACCTCCGCACAGCCTCCAAACCTTCCCCAAAATCCTCATCGCAGCCGTCCATGGCGCCGCCATCGGCTGGGGCTGCACGCAACTGCCCTATTTCGACCTCATCTATGCACATACCCTCGCCTTCTTCCAAACGCCCTTCATGGCACTGGGCTTCGTCCCTGAAGGCGGTTCCTCTTATACGTTCCCCGCGCTCATGGGCAAGCAACGTGCGAATGCGCTGCTCATCGCCGGCGATAGACTCTCGGTGCGCGACATGTATGCGGCGGGTTTGGTGACGGAGGTTGTGGAGGCCCGGGATGTCGAGGCGTTTTTGGAGGAGGTGAAGAAGCGTGCGTGTAGGATTGGCGGGAGCAGTGGGGAGAGCTTGAGGGTTGCGAAGGAGCTTGTGGGAGCGGCGGTGGAGGGGGAGAGGGAGAGGTTGGTGAGGGCAACGAGAAGGGAAGGAGAGGCGTTGTTGGTTAGGCTGAATAGCGTGGAGGCCAAGGAGAGTATGAGGGCTTTTGCGCAGAGAAAGGAGAGAGCGAAGCTTTGAGAGCAGGAGTCTGATATCTGTGATGATTAGCTGAAATGTGCGAAATTAGTTTGCTAGAGCCTTGAGATTCAGGAAACTATGGCTGATTGGTGGAGGCGAAGGTTCGAAGTGAATGTTCACGGGCTTTGGCTGTATGGATGTTTATCGATAAGGATCCGTATTGCCGAGCTTTATTTGATCACGACCGCCTTCTAAATTTTATACATCATGACTTCTTAACGGATACACCAAGTTCGTAAACACCTGAGCCCTTTATTCAAGTCTGTAATAGCCAAAGTGAAGCAGGTCGAAATTCTTCAGTCTTCACTAACCTTACGGCCGCGGACCGGAATCAGCTTCTTTAACTCCACCTGCTCCTTATTCATCTCCCGTACATTCTTATTACTCGTTATATGAGGTAGATGCTGGAGACTTATTCCTGGAGGCTTATTGTTTGTTTTTAGCACGTAGGCAAGCGTTCCAATGGCTACCGTAGAAGGTGCTCCAGCACATGGCGCCGTCGCGCATTTGCTTCCCCAGAGCTACAAGCGCATGGTGGCAGAATGGCTAGAGGAAGACACGCCGAGTTTTGATTATGGAGGGTTCGTGGTTGGGGAAGATATGTCGGAGGCCAAGCTACTTGGGAAGAGTGAGGTTGGTGCTTTTCGACCCTTCCTTCCGCGCCAGTCAGAACATGCTCTTTTCACGACAGGCATTCGACTAGCTATTCGAGGTTCCTCGCGTTGTATACCATCTTTACCCTCGCTCTTTTATTCTCGCTAATGACAATTCTGTGTTGTGTAGGGAGTTCTGGCTGGTGTTCCGTTCTTCGATGAGGTGTTCAAACAACTTGATTGCACGTGAGTTTTCCCATGATATAATGTATGACTGTTCCTATCCAGCACATTACGTCCCTACTCTTTTCATCGATCACCATTATCCTTTCTCTGATTCTTGTAGTACTATAGACTAACGTCCTCCTAGTGTAGAATGGCACCTCAAAGAAGGTGAAACCTTTCAGCCGATCAAACACTGCGCCACTGTACGAGGTCCTGTGAGGAAGCTCCTGCTTGGTGAGAGAGTAGCTCTAAATACGCTAGCACGATGTTCTGGGATTGCGACAAAGTGAGAGAAGACATTTAATCTCCACAGTTGATTCTCGAGGCACACGTCTAACATTCATTGTTGTACAGGTCAGCAAGGCTGCTCGCTCTTCTAAGACGCGCCGGCTATCCAAATATCCTGGCCGGAACCCGCAAGACAACGCCCGGATTTCGTCTAGTGGAAAAGTATGGCATGCTTGTCGGCGGAGTTGACCCACACAGACAGGATCTTTCAACTATGACTATGCTCAAGGATAATCATATCGTTGCTGCGGGCAGCATCACGTCCGCCGTTCGTGCAGCAAAGGCCGCAGGAGGCTTCGCTATCAAAGTCGAAGTTGAGTGCCAAAGTTCCAAGGAAGCAGACGAGGCCATTGCTGCTGGAGCCGATGTTGTCATGCTGGATAATTTCTCAGGCGAGGCTGTGAAGATAGCTGCGGCAGAACTCAAAGAGAAGTGGGGCAAGGGCACGGGTGACAGGAAGGCATTTTTGGTCGAGGTTAGTGGAGGATTGACAGAGGAGAATGTGGAATCGTATGTGTGTTCGGATGTAGATGTCATCAGCACGAGTAGCATCCATCAGGGAGTCAAGCATGTGGATTTCTCGTTGAAGATTGTGTCGAAGAGCAAGTAAATGGGAAAGTAGGGCGTAGATAGCGGGATGTATGAAAGAGGCCGGCTGGGTTATTATATAATTCGCAAGGTTTCGTTCAACGTCGCACATCGCTCAACATAGCGTTGGGGCCTTATTGTCAAACAGACAATAAAGAAAATTTACCATTTTACTCTCAGCCCACCATGGTCTTTCGGTCTTAAAATGATAGAACATAGAATTACCGCATTTGGATATGCCGAAGACACGAGTAAGCTCAGGCCAAGAAATTTGACGCCCTGCTTTTGTAGCGGAGAATTAAACATCCGCCTGCCCGATATCCGCTAAACTCTTTCTAAACAGGTTGTAAAATTCCTTGATCTGAGCTTGCTGAGGTAACTCTCAGACACGATTTTGACGGAGTTAGTCAGCTTGCTGATAGTCCAAGTTAATAGAATATCCGCTCCAATCAAAATCACGTCTGAGCCAGCTGAGGTAAGGCTAGTGACGAGTGCCGCATAACTGCACAAGGAACGCTTCACGAACAATTTGCGTCGCCGTTTTGCTGTTCTCATCTCCCATCTGCTTGCAATGAGCTCTTCCGAGTCTCCTCAAACGGATCCGAAGTCTGCTAATAGAGTTGTACTCGCCTGCATTCAGTGCCGATCCCGTCATGTAAAATGCGATGCCACCACTCCCGTCTGCCTGCGGTGCCAACGAGATGGTAAAGAGTGCACTTATACAAAGTCCAGAAGAGGAGGACTTGACAAGGCTGCGTTAGCTCGAAGACGTTTAGCTTTACAGCAAACTCAACAGCCTCAGAAGCCCGCCGACATAACCCAACAGCAGCCATCGACGGCGTCGTCAGTCAGCGAGAACAGCATCGAAAGCCCCGATATCGACTACTCAACTCTGGTGAATCCCCTCGCAAGTGTGTCAAGTGAGGTCACCTTTACTGTAAATTTAGAACGGCTGGTAGACTTGTATTATGAGTTCTTTCACAACTCCCATCCAATCTGCCTACCACGCCCTTTTTTAACTCAACAACTTCTTAGCGGAGCTCAAGGTCTCGAGGCAGTGGTAGCTGTGATCCACTATATTGGGTCTCGTTACGCGCCATGGACGACTTCAGAAGCGTACAAGGCTAAAGCGGAACATGCTCTGTCCACCAGCGTGCATGAGAAAACCGGCTTTCGAGCACAAGCATTGCTTCTTTTTGGAATATCGCTGCATTTCTGTGACGATTTCGTCGGCGCACGAGAAAATCTTGATGCCGCTATCAATCTAGCCTTCGAAATAGGCATGCACCTCCAGGAGTTTGCCCGTCAGTATGGTCAAGGGAGCCGGGTTTTGGAAGAGAGTTGGAGGAGAACTTTCTGGATGATGCTCGTTGCAGACCAGCAGACTTCAATCGTCAGAGGCCAGATCAGATATTTGCTGAGAGATGTCAATGCTACCGTTGACCTGCCTTGTGAAGAGAGTGAATATCAATCAGGGGTGCGTATGAGAACTTCTGTGCCAAAAGGACAAGATTAGCTGAGACCTCTCTACAGATGATTCCAGATCCGGCCACTTTTCAAGATTACGACGTTCGAGAGTTTTCGGATGTAGAAATAGTATTCTCGTCATTTACATACCTTATAGACATCATTAGGATCGTGAACTCCGTCATGAGGGCTGCTGACCAGGTGGGAGGGTTTACGGACGGGCTCGTTGATATTGCAGACACCAAATTGTCAGTTTGGCAGTCGTTGCTTCCAGTATATAAGAGAGAGCCTATTAGGGAGGACGGAAAGGTAGACGAAGTCTTGTATTTGGCCCATATGATCATGGCCATGTAAGTCTAGCACCCCGAATGTGATACCCGCATGGTATTGGATATGTTCAGGTTGACTCAATAGTACAGTGCTACCATGAATGTCCACCGACCACTCTCTGCGCTTTCTACTGTCCACCGCGAGGAGTTCCGAACACGACTTGTCCCACCGAAGCCAATCCACGTGCCGCCATTCAGACCCCATAGACGGAGCGCCCATACGGCAAAGGTACTGAAGGCCACGGAGAGGCAAACTCAGCTTTTGGCCATTTCGACACCTTTCATACTCCATTCACTATTTACTTTGAGCATCATTGCCGGGATAGCTACAGTTCAGGTTCTTACCTGCAAATACTTCCTCGAAGACAAAGCTTTAGCGGTTTCCCGAGACCGCGTGCGCCTCAGCATTGGTGCGCTTAAAGCCTTCGCGGAAATTTGGCCTCTAGGAAAGGTAGTGATGCGCGACGTGAAAATGGTCGCGCGTGAGACACTCCCAGCTCCGCAAACACACCAATCTGCGAACTTGGATCCGCCAGAGATTGAGTTTCCCCGAGATGAGTTTTCCTTGCCGATCGATCCCATGCCACAACTCGACATATTCAACGCTTTGGTGATGCCGAACTGGTCGACTTGGGATTGGAACGGCCCGCTAGATCCAGAGACGACTTTTCCGGGACTGTAATTAGAAGCTCAAATGACTGGAACCCTATTATCTCCACTCAAGATAAACAAGATGCCCCTATAGCCAGGGCAGAGAGGAACATTTCAAATCCCTTGGGTTCTGTTATGACCGATCCGCCAAAGCATATCGCGTAAAGCCACTTCAACATGTTCTACCCAAGCACATGAATAGATGCTTATTACCTAAACCAATAGCATCGCAGCTTCTCACTACACCCTTGTGAATCATTTCTTTTGAGGCTATTCCAAACAGGAACGTTGACGACGGCCTTAATATCCCGTTCCTGCTCGGTTCCTCCGAAAGAGCAGTACCCATTAAAACCGCATAGCAAACCTCGCCATGGAAAGCATCGATACTACCAGTTGAGAATTATGAGAAAAGCTCTGAAAATATACGCATACTTTGAGATTCTGTTGCCGGGAAAGTCTGGGCCCAAATTGCTTACAACTGCATCCAGGAGGGGCGAACACGGCGGTCACATCGAATCTTCACAGACCTAAAGGTGGATGAATGGACTTCGACCCACTTGTCTCTTGTACCAAGGTCCTTTGTATGATATGTGTAAATGCAAGACACTTAAAATCTAACTAACGTATCGTGAAAAGAAAAATACCATGATCCTGAAATGCTCATAACCAAAGATCAAATAGCCAAATCCTCAGCACGTCATCCCTAACCACCCACCCCACGTCCAAATACCTAGTAATAAACATGCGCTATTCCCTTAACCAAAACTGCTCCCCCACGCCTCAATAGTTTAAATAATCCTCCTCTAAATCTGAACCCCCGTTATCGAGCCCCGCTTATCGCAATCGCATCCTAAAACGCCATCGCCAAGCCCCGTCGCCGAAGGTTGCATCCGAGAAACTGTCCCCTTCGCCGACGATCATCACCGAGCTGTCAACCTTGAGCGTAAAATCTGCCTTGTGCGCCCCTCGCACAAAAATGCGCCATTTACAAGAACAAACGCTTCTCCGCTGTATTTGCGGATCCTCGACAGCATCGACTCAATCCCCCTGCTATTTCCTTGACCGGAAGGCATAAAATTAATCTAATAACTTATACATCCTGCCGGATTTAAAGCAAAGGGAGTTTTCTCTTTTTTTTTTCTTTTCTTTTCTTTTCATTTTCATTTTCATTTTTTATTTTTTGGGAAGCCCGAGTGATGGTTGATATCGAGAAGAGCTTCGACGAGCAGCCGGTCACGCCGATGAAGGCGGCAGAAGATGAGGATGGAGAGTTAGGGGTAGATGTCGTGGCGGAGAAGAAGTTGGTGCGGAAATTGGATTTCTACTTGATCCCAGTTGTGATGTTGTTGTATCTGTTGAGCTTTTTGGATCGGTGAGTTGAGATGTTTTGCACACGGTTCTGCGGGGGGAGATTTCGGGATCAAGTTTCGTTGTGGACATTGGAGTTCGTGAGCTCATCGAGTGGACTCTATTTCGATTTGGTTTGTCTTGAGAAGAGGATTCAATCGGCCTTTCATTACGTCTGGAAAGAGGCTCTAGTTCCACCCTGTTCTTCGATTTCATTTCATCCCGTCTGAGCATTGATTCTCCAACATCCAGAACGGCCATCTCGATTAAGCAGCCGGACGATACACCGGTAACTAACAGCATCCAGGGTAAACATAGGAAACGCAAGGTATACCCTTAAACCCCATTAACGCAGCATTTCCCTTACCCGAAGCAGGCTCTATGAAATGGAAACGGACCTAAAACTCCACGGAAACCAATTCCAAGTGGCCGTCTCTATCCTCTTCGTGACCTATATCCTGTCTGAACTACCAAGTAACCTAGTCCTCAAGAAATTGAGGCCATCGAGGTGGATCTCGTTTATTACTACCGCATGGGGCACCATCGCTACTCTGACTGGAGTGACGCATAATTATGCCGGTTTGGTTGTCTGCCGGCTGTTTTTGGGAGCGGTTGAGGGTGGCTTGTTCCCCGGTATATCCCATTAGAGCAGCAGAAGTCTCTCGTTCCTCTGGATACTTACTGACTGCGACTAGGCTTGGCCATTTACTTGACCTTCTTCTACACCAGACGTGAGCTCGCCCTTCGAATCGGCTACCTCTTCGTCAGTGCAGCTCTCGCCGGCGCATGCGGCGGACTTCTTGCATACGCAATAGGGCATATGCATGGTATTACCTTCTTCTTCCCCCTATAGCACATCTGACAAATTCCCTCAGGAGTCGCCGGCCTCAACGGCTGGCGCTGGATCATGATCCTCGAAGGCATCCCAACCTTCATTCTCGGCATCGCGTCCTGGTTCCTCCTCCCCGACTCCCCCAGCACCGCCTACTTCCTCTCACCCGCCGAGAAATCGCTCATGGCGACCCGTCACGCCCGCCAAACTGGCTACACCACCTCAGCCTCTGAGTTTCACTGGAAGGATGTCCGCGCCGGCCTGACCGACTGGAAGATATACGTTTTCTGCTTCGCTCAGTTCGGCGGCGATACCATGTTATATGGTTACAGCACCTTTCTCCCAACGATAATCAAGGGCATAAACCCTACCTACTCAACCGCTATCGTGCAGGTGCTCACGATACCTTGCTATGCGCTGGGTGCGATATCCTACCTCCTCGCCGCGCGACTCTCGGATCGACAGCAGCGGCGCGGGATGTATGCTGTGATCTTTGGGCTGATTTCGGTCCTGGGATATGCGATGCTGATGTCGGATTCAAGAAGCGGAGTGCATTATGCAGGATGCTTTCTGGTGGCGATGGGGTTGTATGTGGTTGTGGGACTGCCGCTGGCGTGGCTACCGGCGAATAATCCTCGGTATGGGAAGAGGACGACGGCGACAGGCTTGCAGTTGACGATTGGAAATTGTAGTGGCATTATGGCGAGTTTCGTAAGTCAATCAAATCGGTTCTTTTCCTTTTGTCTTAATCTTGCGTGGAAAGAAGCGACGCGTGAACTTTGGAGAATGCTTTTGCTGATGGGGTTTGCAGCTCTATCCCTCCTCTGAAGGCCCACGGTATATCCGTGGGCATGCTGTTACGCTGGCAATGGTTTGCTGGGCGTGTTTGGTGTATGGATTCATGTGGTTTTATTTCTCTCGTGTCAATGCGAGGAGGGCTGAGGGACATGAAGACGCGAAGATTGCAGGGCTGACTGATGAAGAGGTGGCAGAATTGGGGGACGTAAGTCCGAGGTTCGTGTATACCATATGAGTGCTGATTCCTGGGTGTTTTGTACCTTTTCTTGAGACGTCTG
>KV744838.1:32093-72587 GCA_001692735.1 Lepidopterella palustris CBS 459.81 | reverse complement strand
GCCTCCGTTCAACGCCGTTCAGTACGATTTCTTAGGAAAAATCCTTTCCCCCCGAAGAAACTCAGGGAAATATTGGTCTGAGATCTAGGAGAGGTGAACTCCATATTAACACTACAATGAGTGCTTTTAGAGAAGCACGAAAGAACTTTCAGAGTTTCCCGCCCGAAATGGTGGAGCCATCACACATTATATGTGAACACCCAGAACACGCCAGGTTGTTGAGTGTGGTCATTGGGCCATCCCCACAATTGCAACAAATCCACACGTAGTTACCATCGAACCCACCGAAACCATTGTATGGAAATGGATCAACTCGGCTCAAGTTATCCATTTTCCAGAATATACGCAGGCAGTCGGGTTTAGGGCAGTGGAGGGGCTAGGTGGTGTCGTTATGGCAGCGAAATGTGTGAGTCTCGAGTTTCGAGACGCTAATGAGAGGTACATGGGCGTGATGGATATTCGCGTACATGTCGTGCATCCTGCTTTTTAAATGCGTCGAGGACCCTGCTCTGCTGTATTTGATTCTGGTGAGAACTTTAGCATACTGCTACAAGCGCTGAATCTGCTCTTCGAGGCCTCTGATAAATTCCTCTTGGCTATTCGATACTAATTGCCGGATTGCCCTAGATGTTGAAGCTGGTCGTCGTGGGCGATTCGCTGATCCTCACTCGCTTCTCGAAGTTCAGAGATTTTCATGTCGAGAGCCTGGAGGATAGTGGTGAGATGTATTGCATCTACTAACTGCTTGCGCTAATCTGTATTGACGGGCCTTACCCTTTCCTTCGAAATTGATTTCTTGGTCTCGTTAGCATATGTGCGCATTAAAGAAATTCGCTAGATGTACATAAGCTAAAGCGATAGCAACTGACTTATAACCGGAAGTGACTGTAAAATCGCAGGCTTCAATGCTTGCACTCCGCCATCCAAATCCTTCAATGCCGATTGAATATTCCTCGGCGCTTTCTCCAACTTCGACCTTTTTAAGTCTTTCGCAAACGACTTCTTATATGTCGCTAGATATTCATTGAGCACTTCTCAGGGTCTATCTATTCGTTTCAATTGCGCTGCGATTGCCTCCATACACGTCTGACCATCATTTTCGGCCGCGTGCTTTTGGGGATGCTTCAGAGTTGCTTCAAGGCTCTCCAGAAAGTTAGTCGCGTCGGATTATTGAGAAGTCGCGCCGACGTCCTTGAAAGCCTTGCGGATTTCGAGTGTGATTTTGATGGGTTCGAGGATGCAGGTAGAGGGCTAGCCGAACCCCGACGTCGCGATATATCGCAACGACTGCCGAAGGAGAAAGTAATGAAGAGATAAATAGACAAAGTAGTGGCTGTTCAAAGGGACTCTGGGCGATATAAGACCGATAACTAAAAAGAATTGGGGGTTGATGCCGCTCACCGTCATTGACAAGGCCGAGATCTAGACACTATTCGAATCGAGCAGCCTACAGATGCGCGTCGCTAACGCAACAAAGCCGAAATCCGATCATCTCTCCTGTCATTTTTGACGGCAAATTTGGCGTCCCTCATTTGCATTGCGGCATATGAGCATTCTCGAGTTCAAAAATTGCCGCACTGGAGGCTACAGCAGAAGCTGATCAGATATTCGAAAGGAAACTGAAGATTGAGAGAGGACTACCGTGTTTCTACTACACAGAGAGATCGGTAGGACCCCCTGGTAGGGGTGGTTTATTGGTAGCGTTGAGGCTTAACGAGAGCTGTACTGCTGTAGCCAACACGCTCTCGACGAGAGATCCAGCTAGTATGAAATAGTACAGTAAAGATAACCAATGCTGTGTACACAAAGGCAATTCTGAACTTGAGCTTAGTTGTTTGCTTCCTTTTCGACTTAGATGGCCAGACTTGATTGAGGCTTAGTCAAGACCAAGCAAGCAAGTAAGCTTTCAAGTTTGGCCCGCTTCTCAGAAACTCTGGCGTCGTTCCCACGCGATGATATGTCGCGCATATTTGCAACAATGGCTGCGTATCGATTGACCGGCCCTCTGATGTCGACGAACTCGAGATTGACTGAGGTCGGACGGGTTTGGAAATAGTCCAGTAGCGGCGCCATGAATCTCGGGGGCTCAATGATTCCCATGTCTTCAAACTGGCAACTCAATTCCTCGTGCTCGTTGCGCTCTAATGGCCTCAACCAATACGAATCATCACAGCTAGTGAGTCCACCCGACAATCGAAGAGCCTTCAGGTTGGGAGGTAGTGTCATTCCGTTGTATCCAAACCCATAGCCAGTACGAGGCAGGGGAGAGAACAGCGCGGGAATAAAAGTTTCGAGCGTGGTTAGAGAGACAAAATCAACCAGGCCGGGACCAAACGGAATAACGGGGACAGGTCCAGCATTGATGAAAAATGGTCGATCGTGCAACCAAGTGCCACTTGATATATCGGTCTGGAATTTCAGGGTCCGGAGCGTCTTCTGCACTGGTTGTAGCCATTTGAGTGTCACAGGTAACGATATCCTCCGCCTGAAAGAAGCAATAAACATGGTAAGAGATGTGAGAGATGGAGTGTTGGCAAGTAGTTCTTTTAGGGAGTATGATATAAGGTCCTCTCCACTTCGCGCACGAAGGACTAGAGTCTTCAATGTCGGAAGTAGCTGTGGAGGGTCAATATGTTGGAAATCAACCCAAAAATCGAGCTTTGATAAATGAGGCAGCTGGAATAGTGCACCAAGCAGCCCTCCAGTCAATGAGTCCGGAATACGGAAAGATTCTGGGTGCCAAGGAACTGTAATGATGGAAGTAAATCCCTGGAGCTCTCCTAAAGGTATTAATAATCCTTTGCTGTTTTCTTCGCTGTGCTCTGAGACAACCTCACTCCTGGACCGAAATCGAGCAAGATATGTTGCAGATAGCTCAAGAGCCGCTGGTATGAAGATGCTTCCGGTAGTGTAATGATGGGATATGGACAGTTCTTTCAATTGTGGACAACAAAGTATCATCATCCCGATATACGCATCAAGGTTTCCAAGCTTCAGTTCGGATAGCCATCGGTTTACCTGAGAATGTGTGGAGCAATAATGATGCAGTATACGACGAAAGTACATATACCATAACTCCTCAACTTGTTCTGATTCTAGCTTCAGGCAAGGGAGAAACCGTCTCTGGGAGAAGAGATAGCTCTGTTCCATTGAGTTGTGGTGGAAACCCAATTCCAGCCGACGGACATTGACCAGGAGATTCGGACGCCAGCCGGCAGCTTGTATGAATTTGAATATAGTCTGCCATGACCGGTATTTGCCTTCGTCCGTCGAACCCCACGAGCACCTAACCTCGCGCCAGAGGAATATCTCAGCAAAAGAATAGAAACACCTGTTCACCAAGCTAGCTTGGATCAGGTCTTGCTTGTCCAGATTTTCAAAAACTATAACCAGAATGTCGGAAGGAAGGTTGGGGAGCTTCATCAATTCCGTGTTGGTCTCGTCACCGGCTCGCAGTCTAAAGAGAGAGGGAAATGAATCCATCTATCTTTAAGGGGTTGATTTAAAGATTGGATATGACGAGGACTTGCTGTTCTTCGGGTTAGCGGAATATCTGCTTGATTCCGTTATTCGTACGATGAGGCTCTCGACTGGCATGCCCACCTGCAGATTATGCCTCGTTGGTAGCTGACAAACACGAAGATTTTCGTTGAAAAGCGGCTTGCTAGGTAAAGCCGAGTCGAAGTGAAGAAGAGATCAAGGGGCTTTCTCAGTAGTGCAGATATTCTCAGCCTCAGAGCGGCTCACTATCTAGGCGTTGAAGTAGTTGTATGTAGTACCACGTTCTGTAGCTCCTGATGAGAAACAACTCCAGGTTCATGGCCGCTCCACGGGTAGAAATTCGCTCATAATTAGAACGTGTCTGTGTCGGACTGGTTAGATAGGATGATAGCTGAATCTAGCAAGCTTTTAACTGCGGATTTCAGGGTAGGGAGGCGTAGCTACCGGGCATCCTTTATCAGCCTATAATGAGTAATCACGTCACGTGAACATGAGATTACAATGCCACCTACCAGAAGATCGATAATATCTGGACCCTCCTCTGGCCACAGAAGGTTATTTGAGCCCACTAACAACCACCCCACAACTTCGATAAATTCACGACCATATCCCACGCCACAGTTAACCTCCATTTCAAGATGAAACCCATGGATTAAGTCTCGTCTAAGTTTCCAATGCGTACGCCCCAACTACTTGCGACATGGTCTCACACCGTCCTCCCCAGCCACCCAACCAACAACCCATTCACCGTCTCCCCCTCCACCAAATGCAAATACGTCCCCTCCCTAACGACATGCAGCTCATCTATCCCCTCCTTTATCCCAATCTCCCTCTCC
Source organism: Lepidopterella palustris CBS 459.81 (assembly GCA_001692735.1). NCBI lineage: Eukaryota > Fungi > Ascomycota > Dothideomycetes > Mytilinidiales > Argynnaceae > Lepidopterella > Lepidopterella palustris. Next base: position 68,250 of record KV744838.1, on the reverse strand, counting down.
CACTCAACCGCCACATCAATCCCCGACACCACAAAACGCGGCGCCGCCCTCCTCCGCAGGAAACTCTTCGCTCCCTCCCCCTGCCCCGTCACCTGTCCCTCCAACGCCACAAGCCCTTCCAAACACCCAGCTACACACTCCGGCGCCGTCCCTAGCATGCGCCGCCGCGCCCACGTCTGGATCCACTCCGGTGTGCGCGGGCTCACTTTACCGAAGAAGTCGGCAGCCAGCTGTGGCGCGTTGGGGAGGTCGGCGCGCAGGTCTGTGGCGAGAGATTTTAAAACTGGAGGCGTGGCGCCGTAGATTGGGTGGATCAGGACGAGGGCTTTTACGAGCGAGGGCTGGGTGACGGTGATGAGGGAGGAGATGATTGTGCTTAGGGAGTGGGCAACTAGCACGATGGAGGGAATAGAGAGGTGCTGGAGGAGGGCGATGGCGTCGGCGGCGAGGGTGTTGGGGTGGTAGGATGTTGGGCTTGCTGTTGGAGGGTTGGTGGAGCGGCCGTGGCCGCGGTGGTCGAAGGCGATGACGCGGTAGGAGGCGGAGAGGAGGGCGGGGATTTGGAAACTCCAGTCGTGCGAGTCGCTGCCGAAGCCGTGGAGGAGGAGGAGAGGTTGGCCGGCGCCTTCGTCGGTGTAGAAGAGGGAGACATCTGAGTGTTGGAAAAAAGGCATGGTGGTATATTTGGATAAATTTATGTGCTTGGCTTCTTTTTGAGCTTGTAGGCTCCAAATCTTCTCGGGTTCATCCTCCTTATAGGCGACGAAGATGGGGGGGGGCGAGGGATGAGAAGATTCCGGCGGTGCGTGATTTCCGTTGTTCCCCCGCAGTGTCGGACGATGGCTCTATCCGAGAGCTGCGCAGTGGATAAGTCAGTAGGATCTAATAGGCGCTCTTCAAAAACAAGGTGCGGCTCTGCGGGTACGCTGATCGTTGTAGAGGGATCTAGCTTCAAGGGGTTAAAGGTATGTCCTGGTTACCTGGAAAGGTGAGAAAAGCTAGCCAGAAGTTATAAGTCTGCGGCGACATCATCACGAAATTTGCCAAACGAGGAATGCTCAGAAGCAGGAGCAAAGAAGAGATTTTGATGAGAAGTGGACTATGAGGTCTAGCATTCTACCAGGATTGCAACTGGTTGTCTGTACCGAAGCCTCTTGAGCCGCTACAGGTCATAATCGCCATCATCTGGAGATATAAGAATGCGAGGGTTTCCATGAAACGTTGAGGTCGCAACAGCTCAAGAAAGCGAGGAGATGAAAGAATTAATCAACCAGTAGAAATTCCTAGAGGCCAGACGTAGACTGAGAAAAGTGTCAATATCCACGACTAAAAAGGTGTGTACGTCAAGGTTCAGAACTCTGTGCGACATTGCGGGGGTTTGAGTTATGCTCTCGTAGCAATCAAGAGCAAAGTTGTGACGTTGTTGATCGAGAATTGAAGCTGTTCGCCGCTGATCTGAAGCTGGGTTGAGCTACGTTGTCTGGATGGCCGATACTCTGGGAGTTGCTTTAGTGGTCGGGAAGGGTGGATGTTGAGAAATGACTGTGAACGCCAATGTCGTTAAGCAGATCTTCCCGCCTGGAGGCCCTGAGGTCCGCTCCCGATCAGGGGAGGTCGGCTCCGATATTGCGTTGGCGTCAAAGACAAAAGAGTGAAGGACTTAGGTAGTGGATCTTCCAGCTCTACCTCTTGCTCATAGTTACAAAATTGGCAAAATACAATTCTCCTTCTGCATAAGATGAGAGGGTTAGCTTGTTGGTTTGAAGGAAGTATGGTATTTCTGGTGACTACAGCCGTTTTAACAAGCATCCCCAGCTTTGTTTTCGTCAAGTTCGTCTTCGTGACCTTCATACCAATCGTGATTCCTACAATCGTTATGTCATCATCAATTCCCATGTCCCAACTGCCCACCCCACTGAATCTGCATACCCCGTTCTCTCATTATCGGTCTCCGTCGAGCTCCCTCACTCACCCCAATACTGCCCCCATCTCCTTCCAGCCGACCACATCCCAAGGCGCCAACACAACCGCCCTTTGCGCATCCCCCAAAGTCCCAGTTCCCGCAAACGCTCTCGCCAAATCAAGCGCATGCAACGGTCCCGCAGGAGGCACACACTTCAACGCCGTCTTCAGCGCCATCTGTGCCGGGAAAGGCTCCTCGCTGCACTCCGCCAGCTGCTGCCACCCAATCGAATGCGCCGGATTAAGCATAATCTTAGTCTTCGTTTCATTCTCGACTGCGGACGCACTCCCACCCACAGCCGCAATAGCAGCAAGCACCTTCTCCACTCTTACAAGTTGCGAAGAATCGATATCTGCACTAGTTCGTAGAGCCTGCAAATCCGCTAACACGGCATCTATAGTCTCTGCATCCTCGTCCAGTGCAGCCATAGCGCCGAGCAGGATGACGGAGCCGATATTGTCCGGATGCGTTTCCACGCTCGCAAAAAGTTGCTCGCGGGCGACACTCTTCTCTTCCTCGCCGCCCTTGGCCCACAAGACTTCAGCGACTAGGCACACGACGTCCGGAGCCGATTTGCTTTCCTGCAGCGCGGCGCGGAAGGCGGCGAGGGCGGCTTTCATGTCGTTGAGATAGTAGTGCGCGAGTCCGGTTGTCAGGCGGGCGGACAGTCGCGTTTTGCGTAATGTTTCGGCGCTCATGCCGCAGCTCTCGGGGTCCGAGATGAGGTCGAGTGCTATTTCCGCGTCTTCGACCGCGGCAGTGTAGGCGTGAGCGGCGAGTTGGTTGCGTGCGATGTCGGCTTTGGCTTGGGCGAAGCGAGAGAGTGATGCGGGAGATTCAGAGTCCTCGTATTCTGCTTCTGCGGTCGCGCAGACGGATGTCAGGGCTGATATTGCGGAACTGTAGTTGCCGACGCGTTCAAGGTATAGGGCGGCGAGGTGGCGGTGGGGAATATCTGATGGGGATTGGAAGGAGAGTTGGTGTAGGGCGAAGAGAGGTTGGATGAGGTGAGTTATGTTATTTGAGCTTGATGGGGAAGATGTTAAGTAGTCGAATGTTGAGACTCCGTACTGTCGTTTCGTGATTAGAGATGCGGAGTCGGATATCTCAAATGCATGGGTGAAATGGGATAACGCTTCAGCAGCGTCTCCCAAGAGTAGAGCTATCAAGCCCTCTCCCACCCAGGCCTGAGCATACTCCGGGTCGGTAGACTGAGCGCGAGAGAATGCCATATGGGCCAGCTCTAGGTCGCTTTGCAGCAGGTAAAGAGTCCCGAGATTCGTCCATGTTCGGGCACTCCTCTCGTTCAGATGTAGACTGCGTACGAATGAATGCTGGGCGACCTTCGCGTTCATGGTAGTGGTGATGACTCCAAGAGAGTTCCAGAACTCGGAGTTACCTGCTTCAAGCTCAATGCTTCGCTTGAAACATTTCATCGCTGCTTTCAGGAATTTCGTACCCTGCTTGGGATGCTCTGATCTCTGTTCCAAACAAACATGGGCTCGATACTCTGTCCAACCAAGATTATACCACGCAACTGCCTGTGCATGTACATCGTAGGTGCGACTGTGGATCGCTCGTTTCTGTGCCAGAAGAGCAGCATGTAGAGAGCGCTCTAGAATAGAAGGATGGTCGTCTGATTCAGAATCTGGAAACAAGAGGCCGAGTTCAACCTGACCAACGCCATCGATATCGTTAAACAAGTCATACCCATCAGCCTCAAAGTCAGTCTTGAGCAGTTCCTGAATTTTCTTCAACGGGGTGTCTCCCAATCGTTCCTGAACCCATGAAAAGATGGCAGACGCATCTCCGACGGCTTTCCACAGGTTAAATGCGCCGGGCTTGTACTTTGCAACCGTTGTTGCAACATCAATTGCTTGCAGGGCACTGTCTGCAGCGCCGCCGAAGAAACCGGTTTCGATCTTTCTCCATGCCCTTTCCACTAATGTTTGGAGTAATGCTATGGACACTCCAAACTCGTTTGGTCGCCCCTCCAAAACCTCCTCGTATCCTTGAATGGCCTCATCGAATTCTCCAAGTTCTCGGTTAACGTTAGCTAACATATATTTCGTGAACCAGCTTTCCCCAGTTTTCTTCATCTCTACTCCATCTGTAGGGTTATCCGCATATCGAAATGCCCGAGCTGCAGAATTGTATCTTCCAGAATTGTGGTAACTCTCTCCAAGACCGACGTAGGAATGATAATCGTCGGGGCTTATGCGAAGCGCAGACAAGAAAGACATGATGCTCTTCTGGTATTCTTGCTTATTCATTTGGACGACTCCCAGCGCAGAGAAAGGCCAGCTCACGCCCGTGTCCTTCTTGGATCCAGGTGCTGGCCTCAATTTCCCGGAGTCGACCACTCGTTGCGCTATGACCTCTACAATGTCCCATTCGCCTTGATCTGCAAATGAACGCGCAAGACGCTCGGCGGCTATCAGTTCTGATGAAGACAGTTCAAATGCTTTTTGGAAGCACTGTCGCGCCCTCTTCTTGTCATTCCTGTAATCTTCGTAGAAAATACCGAGGCTCGTGTATGCAGGAGCAAAACTCGGGTTTGCCTTTAAAGCAGCGAGAAACTTGGTATATGCACCTTGGCGGTTTTTGCGAGCAGATGCGGAAGGGTGCAACTCCCACTCGCATATTCCGATCCGATAGAGTGTCTGGGCTCTAAGCTCTCTTCCGCGCGGATTCGAAGCATCCATTTGTGGGTACTGAAGATACTCTTCGAGCCCATCAAGTCCCAAGGCATAGTCTCCATTGAGAGCTCGACACCAAGCCAACTCGGCGCCGATACGTGCATTCGACGGTTCATTCTCGAGAGCTTTGCCAAGGAAATCAATTGCGCCCGAGTAATCTTCCTCTTCTTCAAGGATGAAGCCGACGCCAATAAGTGCAGGGGTGAAAGTAGGCCTTCTGGCCAAGATCGCCTCAAAAATCTCCTTCGCTTCCGGATGGTTCTTTGGAGTCTGATAGTGTATCAAAGCTGTTGCAAGAGTGCTATTGAGCGCATCGAGAGTCCTGTGACATGTGAGCAAGGTGCGGCGTAGTCAGGGAGCAATTCATACTTTTGAAACTTGAGACCAGTCTTTTGCGCTTGATCGACAACGAGTTTAAGGCCTTTGCGGGTAGTCTCTACGGCGCTTTCGTACTCGTCGAGAAATAGATAATATTCCCCCATGAGACGATGAGCAAGTACAGATTCTTGGGCCTCGTCTACGCCATCCTGTTGTACATTAGGCTTTTTGGAAATTATTCGAGAGCATCGGGCCTACTCACGGACATAAGTATCAAACAGTCTTCCGGAGTAAGCGGTACATCCTCATCGTCAGATGCAAGACTGACACCATCCTGATCTATTTGCGGTGCTTTGAGGGGAAACTGAGAGAACCCGCTCCCCAAATATCCTTTCAGTACTTTGGAAAGACCATTTTCTGGAAAGAAATCAATGAACTCGCGGACGACTCCAATATCAAAATCTTGTAAATCCTGCGCACCGTCTAGTCCAAAGAAAACCTGGTTACTCATATTGACATTGACAAAGGTGATAATCTCAACGGAGTCATGAACATGGTCTTATTAAAAGGATTTATTGCCGACGGATTGGTTTGTGGATGCAGGTGGAGAAGTGAGAGATGGTCGTGAAGTTATGGTGTTTGACAAGCTGTAGGGCTGAATTGGCTTTAGGCGCTTACAGTGCAGGGATACATTCACTCGGCAAGAACAGACGAAGAAGTTGTTTCCTACCGCAAAATATTCATGTTTTCTTTTCCATTAATTATGCTTGCTGCTACTAACCTCTCGTCCTTGCTCAATTGAAGCAATTCATCTCGGCCATCACCATATTGCTATCCACTCTCACTGTTCTCGCCGATCAAACCTCACAGGAATGGATGACCACCCACACAAAGCCCCTCACAGGTGACCTCAACCCCACCCCCAGTTCCCACAATGTCCAGCACCAAAGCCGCTCTGAAGGCGGCCAAGGCAGCTTTAGATTCGCAAAACTGGGACGAAGCCATAGCACAGGCCAATCGCGTTCTCCAGACAGACGCGCAAAACTACTTTGCGTGAGCTCCGCACCCCCCACCTCCCAACCTCACTCCTAACCCACTTTCAGACAGCTATTCCTCGGCCGCGCCTTAGACAAGCAAGGCCAGCCCGCTGAAGCTGCAAAGGCATACGAAGCCGCTACGAAAATCAAGCCTGACGACGATCAAGGATGGCAAGGACTGCGCAGCGTCTATGAAGCACAAGGATCTACGAAGGTGGACGAGTACATCCCCGTTGGCGTGCGGTTGGCGGAGATATATACAGCGAAAGACGACGCTCATCGCGCGCATATCAGCATCAGCAAAGTTGTCGACTTCGCCCGCGAATTTGGCTCGAAAGTGCAGTATGCGCGCGCCCTCGCCGTCCAGCTCCCAACCAGTCCCATCTATCCATTCCTCGAAGGTCGCTTGCCCCACCCGTCTGTCACTTACACCCGTATCGCCGAGATTACGGAAGAGGCTGAGGTTGAGCGGATAAATAAGGAGATTGGCGAGCGCAAGACTCGTCTCGGCGCTCGGATTGGGGAGGTGACGACGGAGGTCAAGCGCGAGGTTTATGGGAAAAGCGAGCTGGAAGCCGTATACCAGAATGTAATCGACTGGACGAACGAGGACGAGACAAGGAGGATGTATGAGGAGAAGCTGCTTCAGCATGCATATGATACCCTAGTCGTGCTGCCGATGCAGGAAAAGGCGGGCAAGAGAGAAGAGGTGATGAAGTTGGCGCATGGCATGGTCATTATCAAGCATCCATTTTTACTGGCCTGGCAGATTGAGCTTGAGTGGAGGAATGGTTGAGATATTTTTGCAGACGATATTTCTAGAAGCTGCTTTTGCACCGTTTCCTCCGGCATGAAAGAAGGATAAAGGCATGATGGAGACTGGACCATCTAACGAATTTATTAAACAACTCAGAATCTAAAAGCAGATCAAAATACCCTTCGATTAGTGTAATTTTCCATGCCTTGCTCATTGACAATTATACAACCATGAAATGATTCTCATCACCTCTCCATATCCCCCGCGTTTACCTTCATCCCTCCCAAGACCCTCGCCTTCTCCTCCCTCGAGAAGATACTCTCGCCCTGCTTCAACGCATGCACAAGCATAGGCAAGCTTCGATCGTTAAAATCGCCAGACTGCCGAACCTTATCCAAATCATCCGCCAATTCAAGCGTGACTTTACGAAGATAAAATGACGTGAAGTCTTCATCTGGTTGTCGAGCCTGTTCCTGTTTTCCGTTGGTTAATTCTATATGGGAGTGAAGGGGATTGAGATGAGGAGAGGAACGGGTGGTGGAGGGATGAATGCTGAAGAAAGAGAAGAAATTTTAAAAGCAGGCGCAAATACAATATTATCAGAGGCAGAAATGAAAGTTTTTTGCAAACCTTCTCTTCCACCACCGGCTCCCCCTCCACCTCCATAGTGCCCTCCTTAGCCTCCTCCTTAGCCTCCTCGGCCTCAAATGCGTCAGGAGACTGCGAACGCTCCTCTCGCCGCCCTCTCTTCACATCTACCTGAAGCTTCCCCTCCTTTGTACGCTTCTCGACCTTAACCTACACACAATTTTCTCAGCCAACAGCCAAAAAAAGTACTCCACATAGCACACCTTACTCTTCCGCTCTCTCTTAATAACAGTTTTTTGTTCTGCCTCCGACGCACTACTCGAGCTGTCACTCTCTGACGACGACGACACTAACGAACCTTAATAAAACCTCTTCATCAGGAATTTTTGTTAAATCACTAGCTTACCTTCTGTCCGCGCCTTTCTCTTTCTCGTCCGTTTGGGCTTGGATGGCGTATCTACAGTATTCGGCTTCAGTGCCATGGCGAAAAAATAAATCTGCAACGAGTCTATGCGTTCGTTGGGCTGGTTTGTGGGTTGTTGAATGAAGAGCAAGGAGGCGAGGGACGGGAAAAAGTTACTAGCATGACATATAACGTTGGAAAATCAATGAAAAATATTTGCTTTGAAGCAAAATACACGTTTTATCACGGAGAACCTGTAACGATTACACACGTGTATTATTCTCCAAATAGCCACGCTGCTGAGCCGAAGCTCGTTTTGAGATCTGGCATAGGTAGTAGGGGTGATCGCCTCAGATAGCAGCGTGCAACCAGCGCAAAGGTATATTTAGGGGGAAAATATTTACGATTTCATCATTCTCGAAACAATAAAGTTACTGAAATCTCCGCAAATCCTTTCTTTCCATCCCATACGCCTTAAAACGCCCATACCCAGACCCAGCCCCATCCGAGGCGCAACCGTTAAATGAAAAGCCGTGTCTTTCTCCAAACGACAAACCCCACCCAGCAATCATACCGTCTCCTCCAAAAGCACAGTCATACCTCTAATAGGAACATTCCGCTCCTTATCCTCCCTAACCCTCCTCTCCCTACTCACCCTCGCCCTCTCCCTCTCAGCCCGCTGAACCCTCTCCAACCTCTCCACTTCCCTCCGCACCCCCTCCTCCATACCCCCATTATACAACACCTCAAACTCCCTCCTCGTAGCCTGCACCAACTGCCCTTCAAGCGCCCGCAGTGCTTTAGCCCCAAATTCCCCAACCTGCTCCACAAACCTCTCCTCCTCTGTCTTCTTCCGCCGCTTGACCTCCGTCTCGCGATCAGCGAGTTGCGTGGCATCCTGCTTCCGCTTCTGCGCAATCAATGCTTCGCGTTTTGCTTTCGCCGCTAGGTATCTGACCGAGTGGCCGAGCGCCGCGCCTTCTTTGGCTGGGGCTACGGGATCAAGTGGGGGCGCGGTGAAGAAGAGGACGTGGCCTTGTTCGTCGCAGTGGAATTGCTCACGGATTTCTGGCGGAATGGATGCGTTCGCATGGTCGTTTAGGTGGTAGACCTCGACGGGTTGAGGCGTCTTGTAGCCTATCGCAGGAGGCCGGGCCGCTGGTTGTTGGAAGGCATTGGGTGTCTGGGGTGTCGAGTAGTGTTGGATTTGGGGGGTTGGCTGGGGCGTTGAGAAGGGGATATGAGGTGTAAGAGTGGGGAAGCTAGATGGCTGAGACGCTGGAATGTGCTGCATGGGCGGGATTGGCGATGCCGAGTGCTGATGGAAATGCTGTGTGTGTTGCGGTGTGTATGCAGGCGGAACATGGTGAGGTTGAGGTGTGGGTGCAGGCATGGGAGACTGCGCTACTCCTTGGCTCATGCTATAGTCCATGCGTTGATCATTATGATAGCCGTTGGCCGGTGGAGGTGCGATATTTGATACTGGCCTAGACGGAGGTGGTGGAGGAGGGGGAGGAGGTGAAGGTGTCGGCTCCGGCGGCGGTGAATCCTATAAGTCGCATCATTAGCAAAAGCAAGATCAGGTAGACACGCAGCGGGATGTATTCACCTTGGGATCACGTGGCCTCCTGTGGACGGCACCAATCTTTGGCGGAGCGTTTTCAGCTCCCCATACAGGTTGTGGCAGGTCATCAGTCTCCTTCTGCTCATCTTTAAGCAGATATGCAATAGGACTCGGAACCTTCTTCAACTTTCTCGGCGCATCAAAGAGGTCCATAACGTAGTCCTTGTCGCGAACCTCATCGGGAAGACAACTCGCCCAAGTCTTGATTTTGTTCAGTTTGTGCTTCTCCTCGTTGTATCTAGCTTCGCAAACGTATATTTCTTTGTCTGGAGGGAAATCCCTAGGGCGGCCTTTGTTGTATCTTGTGAAGAACATGACGAAGCAACGGTCTACTACTTCATCGATTGGGTGGTCGCGATATTGTCCAGTTTTGACGACTTCGTTCTCAAGGAAGTGCCGATCGAATCTGTGAACAGTTTGCTCTGGGCGGTAATACCAACAAGCATTTACCCATTTGCCTCCTTCGACATCTTGCCATGTGCGGTAAATTTGGGCGACGATGGGCTTCGTGAGATCATTCGCATTCTGGATATGTACCCAGTCGCCTGAATGAAGTTAGAACAGTAATTAATTCAAAGAGCAAGCAGAGTTCAACTTGCCGACTTTCCAAAGCTCGCCGTTGTGTAAAATACCGTTAGGCATGGGTAAGCGGCCCTCTTCCATGACATACTCGCTATCAGCTTTCTCCTTTTCTTGTTTAGCAATTACGCGAGCTTCCTTCTGAAGATACACGGCATCCTTGTAGACCTGACTGTCATCTTCATTGTACAACTTGGCATTCTCAAACATCAATTCGACGTCTACCATGAAGTGATCGACAGAGTTATACTTCTTCCGCTTCAGCTTCCTTTTAAGTAAGTCCATTGCCATGGGGTTCTTGATCTCAGCGTGATATTCCGGCATTACCGACTTGTCAGGAACGCGCTCGAAAGCACTTATCATAAGCTTGTTCTGAGAGTTTCTAGGCTTCCGGATGCCCTTCATAATCGCCTTTATTCGGGCCTCCATCGGAGTATCAACGCGCGGCGGTCGCCCTCGTTTTTTCCGTGATTCAGGATCGTTAGTTTTGGCTGTAGTATCTTCCTTAGCCTTCGCCCCTCCTTCGCGCTTTGTGATTGCTGCCGTGGACCTTGCTCCTCGTTTCTTCTTACGCTTTCCGTCATCATCCGATTCATCAACATCGTCATCTTCTTCCTCCTCATCCTCCTCCTCTTCTTCCTCTTCTTCCTCTTCGGGCAGCACGTCATCCTGCTCAGGTATCTCGCCCAGGTAAGGCAGCGTCGCAACCTCCTCTGTGATGACCTTCTCATCAGCTAACTTCTTCAGCTCAGACTCAAGAACTTTCTTGACTTCCAGCGCGTCCACATAGGCTTGGGAATCTTGTCGATTGTAGACCTGGGCGTTATGTGGTACCAGGGCGAAATCTCTCACGAATTCCGAGAAGCTTTTATATTCTTTGGCCCCAACTTTACCCTTTATCATACTGAGGGCCATGGGCTCCTTAATAACGGTATAATAATCTGGTAATGATCGCTTGTTGACTTTGCGCTGGAAGAGTTTCGAGGGGTCGTAGCCACTAGAGGTCCATCAGCACTCATCCTTCGAAATTCGCCGCAAGCAACCATCTTATCAGGGAACAGCAACATACTCTTCAGTTCTATATCCGTATACATTATTTAGAACCGTGGTCATGCCTTTCCATTCCTCCTCAGTAACTTCTGAGGATGCACCATCAGCGTTGTTGGTTTCAGTGGACGGAATTGGTGTATCGCTCGTGGCGCGCGTAGCCGCCATGTTGAGGTCTGATGGAATCGAGATCAAAGGTCAAAGGCTATGCGAACTGGGCTGGTTATCTGTCAGGGAGGCCAGAGAATAATGCGCGTCGAGTAGCGTTATGGTGAATTGTCGAGATGCGCGCCGCCACGGGTGTACCTGCCGATGAGTTTTTCCGGATCTACAGCGCTAGTACAAATGCTTGTTAGTGGTATTGGCTTGCAATGGCCGAGCTTGGGCGCGAGCAGCAACCTTTCCGTGCATAACCGCCGTCAAATCATCGCCGTTGCAGCTTTCACCACTCCAGCTGTACTCAAATTCAACTTGTTTGCAACTTCCGACATAGAAAGGGGTTATTTTCACAAAAAGTGTTTGCCATTTTATATTCTTCAACGTCTACCACCAAGTCTTCTCCGTTTCCAAACCTCTATGCAAAACCTTTGTCGAAACTTCGTAAATATTTCGACTTCGACAATTTACACCAACCCGCCATCAACTTTTCCGCCTTATTCCTAGTCGTCTTCCTAGAACCTCATTATCTGTATCTTTAGTACTCATAGATGGTGAAGATGAGGATCAGGCTTCGGAGTCCCGCTGGAACCTCCACCATAACCCTCGCCGATACAGCCACGGTCTCTGATCTCCTCTCCTCGATATCAGAAGCAACATCGCTTCCGTTATTCGACTTAAAATGGGGATTCCCGCCCCGACCAGTTGACCCGTCGCTATACGGCCTCGCCACACGACTCAGCGACACCGATCTCAAACTGAACGGGGAGCAGCTTATAGTAATAGCTCTTGAAACCGGCGGCGCAAATATCCAACCGTCTAACAATATTTCCTCTTCCAAAACCGATGCTAAGCCTGCCTTGTCGTCACAAAACCCTTCCTTCGCTGGCCAGACCAACACAAAGCGGAAAGCCTCGGACCCACTCACTCTGACCCGCAAAGCCGCCAGCATTGACTCCGACCCGCCCGAAGTCGTAGTACCCTCCCACGGCAGTACACTCGTCCTTCGTGTCATGCCGGATGACAATAGCTGTCTCTTCCGTGCTCTCGGCAGCGCCCTCCTTTCCGATGTCCTCGACGGTATGACGGAGCTACGCTCCGTCGTCGCAACCGCGATCCAGGATGATCCGGAAACATACACAGCCGCCGTTCTGGATAAGGCACCAGATGACTACTGCAGGTGGATCCAGCATCCGGACTCGTGGGGCGGGGCTATAGAGATTGGTATAATAGCGCGGTACTTCGGCGTCGAGGTCTCCAGTATAAACGTCCAGGACGTGCGCGTCGATCGGTTCAATGAAGGACCATCAAGGAGATGTATACTGGTTTACTCTGGGATACATTACGATGTGATTGCGCTCAGTCCCTCGGATCCACCGCACACGCACTCAGATCTGTCAGCAGAAGACGATGTCAAGATCTTTGATGTGGACGATATAGAGGTATTGGAGGCAGCGAAGAAACTGTGTCGGGAACTGCAGAAGAAGCATTATTACACGGACACACAGAGGTTTGAGATTCTCTGCAATGATTGTGGATGGAAAGGGCATGGCGAAAAGGACGCCGTGGAGCATGCCGAGTCCACTGGCCATTATAACTTTGGAGAAGTCAGCTGATGGGTTCGAGAGTTGTAGCTTTCGTTACGACGTAAATTGAGAAGAAAGCGTTAGTAAGTTTGGCGATCCATATTCGCTAGCGCTTTGATTTTGGCATTCGCGTTCCAGCTTTAGCGCACGGGAATAACGCTGAAACTTGAATGCGTTTATGAGTTTTTGTATTGGCATCCCGAGAGGAACGTCCACGGTTTTGGGACGATACCTTTGTAATTCATCTTGTACAAGAGCTATCAATTAGCACCAGTAGGGAGCGATCCCGTTGAGTTTACTTAAGTCTTCTCACATTATCGCGCCGTGCCTTTTCTTTGACTTTCATAGCTCCGTCTCCACATCTCAAGAGCTATCAATAAGCACCAATAGGGAGCGACCCCGTTGACAGTACTTCCATATTCTCATTATTGTCTCGCCGTGGCTTTCCATTCGACCTTCATTGCTCTGTCTTCTTCACATCTCCGTATCTTGGGCTCATTTTGTTACTAATCATACTCGCTCTCTAGCCTCCAAAAACCCATCCAGCACCCTCGAAGTCATCATAACCATGTCGTATCTGAAATCTACTCATACAACGCCGCCATACGCATCTGTACATACTCCCACGCAGTAACAGGCTCATACAACTTCGGATGCTCGTCATCCCAACAACCCGGCAGGGCATCAATAACAGTATCCATATCCGCCGTCGCGAAAAAAGGGATCGAATACCTCGGCTCACACATCTCCTCCTCCTCCTCATCCCTACCTCCCGCACCTCCTCGCTGCCTCGGTGGCGCACCAACCCGATGCATGGTACTCCGCCACCTTCCATTACTCCATCTCGCCATCAAGTCACCCACATTAACCAACACGGCGTCCTTAACGGGCGGAACAGTCCTCCACACGCCCTTCTTTGCCGGATCCGGATCCTGGATCTCGAGCCCGCCGACGCTATCTTGGAAGAGCAGAGTCAGCGTGCCGAAGTCGGAGTGGGCGTTAATGCGGGTTTTAGCATTCGTGCGGAGCAGCCGGGATGGAAGGGATGGGTAATGAAGCAGGCGCAGCTGAAAAAGCGACTGCGCGTGGGTGGGTGAGAGGCCTGGGGTGGGTACGTCGAGAGCTATTGAGAGGGTGGAGAGGAGGGTGTGGATGAGGGATGAGCAGTCCCAGAAGAAGCTCTCCATGAACCCTCGGAACCCTGGGATATGTGATTCGGGTACCCATAGGTTTGGCTGCATGGGGTCGTTGATGTTTCCGCTTTCGAAACTCTCTTTGACGTCCGCCACTTCGCGCGCTTTGGAGATTGCGGATTTCGAGTATAGCTCTTGGCTTATTTTTTCTTGGCCGAGGCCGGAGTAGCCGCGGTGATGGGACCCGCCGGGGGGGTGGGGAGCGAGCATTTTGATGGAAGTGGGGAGGGCGAAGAATTTGTTGCTCTGGGTGTAGGCCTTAGTATAAGAATTGAATGGGGAATAGTAGATAATTTTGAAGCGCGTCGAGAAGGCCAGATTCATACTGAGAGATTCGAATTGGGGGGAACGAACCCATTTGAATGCTTCGCTCACTCGATCTGGCCCAATCCCATGCCCGATCAAGTACACAAAGCCTGTCTCCCGAAATGCTCTATCGATCTGCTTTGCAACCGTCCTCTTCTGCTCTTCGTCACCATGTAGGAATTTGCTGAAATCTACGATCGGTATATCGCCTACCAACGTTGGTGATGGTGTTGATTCTTTCGCCATTGTAGGTCGTAGAGTAGTAGCGTGGTATTCTAGTATAGTAGTGAGTTTGTTCGGGAGTGGGATACTTGGCAGGGCTGGTGTATGGTGGTGGAGGAGAAAGGTGGAGAGAGTAGTGGAGAGGTGGGAAGGAACTAGCCTATCTAGATAACATTAGCTGATCTACTGTTAGTCACTAACTCCACTTGTATTTATACTGTACTTTGTAAGCTGCAATACCGGGCAGATGATACTGTACTTCGTAAGCTACACCACTACCTACTACCAAGCAGTTACACAGAACAGACACGTCCACCCGCCACCTTCGCTAACTTAGTGCGTCTGCGTTGCTGATGCGAGCATGTGGTATCACTTGAGTTAGTAGTTTGATAAGATGCATACTGATCACCTCAAGAACTCTCAACCTTCCTCTTTCGAAGCTTTATATTCGGACTTGTCAGCATTAATGCTGGCGGTGGGAACCATTTGGTTCGCCAACGATATTCAGCATGCCGTCAGCACGATGTAAAGGGAATAAATCTGCATAGATGAGATCTCCGATGGGTTGGATGATCTGCGGAGGTGGATGATTGGTGTTTGCTGTGGTGTTCAGGTCGGATCGGTGCTGGTTTCCCCGCTCCGGATCTATTTAGTTCAGAGAAACGAGCAACGCCGTTTGAGTTAAGGAGAATACCTTGCATCAATATCAGCATCAAAAGTGCTCTTTGGATTTATGAAAATCATTTGAGTGTATCAGTCGTACATGGGAACCAGCCAAGCCATCTTTCCGGTTCCCTACACTTCCTTCCACGCCTATGTTCCAGACTGCTTGCGATTAGCAATGAGATCAAGTTGTGAGCGCGATACTATTGAAGTTCCGGCTGGCTAATAAAGACTAGATCCTAGATCCTTAGATAGATCGATAGCAATGCCCACGTTCTTAGTTGCGGACGAGATGATGTGTTCGACACTCGTATTCTCGTTTCTAGGGTTCATTTAACTGTCATACTATCGTCTCTTTTCGGCTCTCTGCAAACAATTAAAGCTGTTTCCTCCAGTACCTCTTCTTTTTCGACTCGCTTTTCATTGCTCTCTCATCGCTTTACAATGATGTGATGCTCAATATTGGTCGTCATCCAGAGTCGATATCCAAGCCGCCAACGGTTTCCTAATTTCGATGGATTTTGATCTCTATTTTCTTGACCATTTCTGCGATCTCTCATGATGAGCCTTATCTCCAGAAAGCCATTCTTCGAAAGAAAAAAAAGTCACTGTAGCAAGATTCCGAAAGCCCATTCCCGAGGACCTCCTCCCCAACAGTGATTCTGTCGGGGTGCGATGAACTGCAAACCATTGTCTGAAAGGATATTTTGCTAGCCTGAGCTCCCAGCAATATCGAAATGCCGTTGCTCTCGTCTCGCGCGCGCTACATGATCAGTTGCAAACACAAGTGTGAATTAAATCAATTCTTGGCTGGGCAGGACTGAATAATGGTATATTTTTTAATTTCCCATTATACCTACCGGATCAGATAGGTGTGCACGCCTAACATACACCGCTTTATCCCTGAATTTAAAGCGTACAACACCGCAACCGACAGGCTTGGCTAATCCTCCGCAACATCAACATTTGTAGACATGTCGACCAAGCCTTTTCACCCGAATGTGAATCGGACAGCGTCTGATACCAGTTGCCCCCGTGTGGCAGGCGCAGCCGAGGATTATGCGAAGTGCAAACCTTCTCCGAGGGGGATTTTGATAGAGCAACCCTCAGAGAGGGATGCCTGAAGTTTTTGTCATTTTTTTTTCTATACCTCCATTTTATTACGATACATTTTTGTGAGAGAAATTCATTTTGCTCACCTCAACTAAAATGTTTGGAGTTTTTGGACGGCAGTCGAACTTAAAGCCCAGTGGGACACTTGAACCGTTGCGTTACCGCCTAGTGAAACCATTTTCCGCAGATCCGGTACTCCATCTTCACACTTTTCTCGAAAGCTTCACTAGTATCCCCGCAGCCCTATGCAACGCCTGGTGAGAATGCATTTACTAATCGTCTTCTCCAATGGTGCTGACACTGGGTTATCCTGGAAATATTGTCTCTGAAAGATTTTAATCCATTGACTATATCCCAGCTTAAGCCTGAGAAGCACAAACTTTTGACAAGAGAATCGCGGCCGCGAGACGCTCTTCCATTACCACTTCCCAGCGTCTCCTCGACTCCATACGAAATGCCGGCGACCCAAGCTTCAAGCTCGGCGACAAATATAGCAAGTGGAATCAACCTAACCAATTCATCATGAATCCCACCAGTACCAAAGTCACTCCTTCACCTTGGCCTTCTATCGATTCCAAGGCCGCTACCTAGTTCTATTATTCTTAGAAGGTGCCTGATTCTCTTTGGGCGCGCCCTGCTTCTCTGAAATGGTCATTGTTGTGTACGTGAAGCAGCTGCTGACACCGCTAGTAGTCTTGCATAGCGCTGAATATTTGTCGTTTTCTCTAATTTTTTTTTGATTCCCTCATACCTGCACTGGAAATCTTCCGGCTCATTTGGGGACGGATTTAAGGGCGAGGATTCGACCTCGCAGTGTTTACACTTCCGGGCGTTGAGTTCAGCTGGCTCCGAGTTTGAACGGTCTAGCTCCGCGCTGAAATTATCGCGCTTCCTCTTCAAAGCATCTCACTCACTCCTTAGCGTGTCCCGCTCATCCGTTAAGTGAGTTTCCAGGACTGAGTTCGTTCCCTTCTCGCGCTCGCGCTCGGCTTTGAGCCCGTCACGCTCGCTCTTGAGACTGTCGCACTCTTCCAGCAGCTCAGGTTCCTAGATGGACTTCGTTTTCTTGCGGCCCTCGAGTTTGGCTCCGAGCCCATCACGTTCACTCCTATGAATGGCACGCTCTTCCAACAGCGCGGCTTCCAGAACGGATTTCGTTTCTTTCGCACTCTCAAGTCCGATATTTAATGCATTTAGTTCATGCTGTAGCGTTTCGTCCTCCAATGCTGCTGCCTTAGCTTCGTCGAGCTCCGCTTTGAGTTTGTCTCGATCTTCTCTGAGACTATCACGGTCTGCCACCAGAACTTCTTCGACCATCACCTGAGCAGCATTCTTTGAATCCAGGACGCTCTTTATCATATGACGCTCTCACATTACTTTCTCAACATCACTCATTTTCCGACGCAGTTCAAAATTCGTGCGTTCAAGGCCGGTTTAAGAGCGCCAATCGATGTAGAGTGTTCGCTGATCGCAACCTCCGAAGCCAACAGAGACGCCTTTGCAGTTTCTAATTCTTTGCTCGGCTTCTTTTACTCGAGCGCCTTGGTCTCCCGTGCAAATCACGACCATTTGAGCCTCTCGCCCGGATTCTTGCGCTCCCTTTTGAGAAGCTTGATCGTCGACTTCGCATCTGTCCATTATCTTCAAAGCTTCCTTGTTCGCGACCCGCTCCCAATGGATCCCTTTTAAAATGGGTCCGTGAGTCCTAATCTCTGTATCTCGCGCAGCCTTCAATATGTCGAATTCGAGCAGCATAGCTGCTTTGGGCTGCATCTTTCATGCGCGGCCTGGGCGCGGCCCAAATCCGCCTTCAACATCTCCACCTCACATTCCAACGTTTCGAACTTTCTCTTTCATGTTTATGAGCTCTCGTCGTTGAACGAGACCTGATACGTCGTTTTCTCCTCTCAGTCCGGGCTTGCTCCAGAACTCAATCTCGCTGCGCCTAGTCCTCTTTGAACTTGGCCACCACCTTCAACTGCCCTGTCTCAACAACACGTTCATCATTCTCGGATTTCTTAGCCTGGAGATGGGAGTACGGTAGGATGGGATATAGAAGGGTGGGAAGACAGGAGATACAACGATGGGAAACGGGAGAACGGAAGCGATGGAGTGGAAGCAGTTGAGAGAGTGGTAAGAAGGTATGTAGATAAATGGAGATTGGTACATGAGGTTCGTTCAGATTGAGACCAGAGCATTCGTTACATTGAAGCACGATACATCCTGATAGGTCGGTGTACTGAAAGTTTACGTGGCCCTGCATCTACGATATATCAAACGCCACCATCCTCAGAGTCCTACCGGGAGAGATAAAAAGAGAAAATGCACTGTTGAGAATCTTTGGAGCAAAATCACAAATATCAGTATTTTGAATACGCGTAGTCTCGCTAACCCTCACTCCTAGTTAGCTATGCAGATCTCCCAGCCTTGTATTTCCCCACCTCAGTAACGCCAAAAGCGCTCCAGAACCCGACGAATCATACAAAGGGAATCCACCCCCAAAAAGAAAGAAAAAAAAAAATCAAGAGGCCCCGAGGCGCAATAAAAAAACGCCAACAACCCAGTGATGCGTATCGTGGTAGTACAGTTCTCAACCTCAACTCCAAGCTCAATTATTTAACCCATTCCCATTCAAATCATCCACACTCCCCCTCCGCTCCTTCTCCCTCTCAAGCAACATCCTCAGCTCTTCCTTCTCCGCACTACTCTCCTCCAACCTCTTCCTCGCACCACTCCGATCCAACAACCTCGCCTCCCGCTCCGCTTTCAGTCGCCGCTCCAACTCTTTGAGCCGATGGATCCACCGCTGCTCGCTGGGCTGCAAAGGGGCGCTCTGCAGCGCAGGAGGGTACTGCGGCGCATCCTGTTGCTGCAGCGCCTCCACTGCGCCAGTGGAGTGGTGCCGAAGAAGCGTAGCAGCCACACTGGCGCGGTTCGCGCTTCGGCTGCCCGAGGGTGAGCGTTGCGTTTGCGAATCATTAGGTTTTGAAGGGGACGACTGGTGTTGGAACTGGAGCTCCGCTTTCAGCATCTTATTCTCGTTTTTCAGTTTCGTGACCTCAGCACTGCTTGTCTCGATCATTCCGCCTCTGATGGTTGACGGGCGGCCGATGCTCTGTCGCTGCGCCATCACCGTCTTCTCGAGCTGTTCGAGACGTTTAACGCGTACATCCAAAGTGTGTTCGAGGGTTTGGTAGTCTTTCCATAGGTCCTTTTCCATCATGCGGATGCGTTGACGAAAGTTACCGACAATGTTCTCAACCGTCTTTACCGCAAGGATGATGTTCTTACTAAAACCGGGGAGGTTGCGGGATATGAGCTCGAGGGTGAGCAGCTCGCCATTAACGAGACTATTGTTACGGGCCCATTCGCCGCCACAGAGTGTTAAGAGGCGGTTCCAGAGAGCGAAAAGAAGATTGTTGCGCTCGAGGAGCTGATCTTTGTACTGCCGTTCTAGGGTCGCGAGCTTGTGACGGTCTTGATTCCGTGCTGTTTCGAGCTCGAGCACGCGCGTTTCGTGCTGTTGGATAGTTCGCGTGACAGTTTGATGACCGCGCTTGGTGTTCTCAAAGTTCAACTGGTCTTGTCGTCGAGCTTGGCGTTCGCGTTCGAGCATGTCTGAGAGCCTGCGACTTTCCAACCCAGTGCTCTCCAACAACGCATCACGATTCCGCAGAATCCTATCCTTTTCTGCGAGATCATTCTTCGTGTTGTCAAGTTCCTGGATAGTAGAGTCTAGGTCCCGTTGTAGCTTAGTAATATCCTGAACGATGGTGGTTAATAAATATCTGGGGGAGAGTGCAATTATATTGGGTACCTTAAGCAGGCTGGACCTCGTGCCATTCAGGTTGCCGAGGGCTTCGCGAAGGTTACTCTCCAGCTCATCGAGTCGCTGCTTCCAAGTGGTTGCTTCGACTTCTTTAGATGAGAGGTTCTTCCGGAGTCTCCTCACCTCGTCCTTTGCTTTGGTCGCTTGCGAATTGAGGTCGGTGAGCACCTTCTGCAATTCCTCCTTCTCTTGGCTGTCCAGAATTTCACGTTGTCGCCTCTCCTCCGCCAGACGCTCCTCGAGATCGCGGAATCTCTCTTTCTCGTCCTGGATATTCGTTTGCGCAGTGTTGAGTGCTGACTCAAGCTCACCAATTTTGATTTTGTCACCTTCCTGTTCTTCCCGCAAGAAGGATATTTCCCCCCGACAGGACTCAAGCTGTATTTCAAGCCTCTCATTCTTCGAGTTGGCATCGCGTAACCGCTTATCAAGGCTCTCCAGTTCTCGATTGGCATCGTCAAGCTCTTGTTCTAAGCTTTGGATTTTCCGCAGATTTGCTTCACGGTCATCCTCAAGCTGTACCAAGCTCTCGCTGACGTTCTTCATTTCCTGCTGCAATGAAGTGAAATCTTCATTCTGGTTCTCAAGATCAGTGATAAGTCGATTGCGCTCTTGTTCTTTCTGCTCGATTTCATCTTCTAGCCTCTCAATGGTGCTGATCGCTTCTTCTCTCAATTTCTCGCATTCCTGTTCTTTGTCTTGTAGACCCTCAAGAGCTTCGTCGCGTTCGGCCTGGAGTGCTTGAAGATCCTCAGTTTGAAGTTCCATGTCTTTCTTGAGTTCCTCCAATTCCTTTTCAGTGTCTTCCAGGATATTGAGGTGTTGATTCAGCTCTCTCTCAAGATCCTGATTGATCAATTTCGTCTGAGAGATCTCATCCCGAAGGGTAGCGAGTTTACTTTCGTACTCGTCATGCTCGGCATCGCTCATTTGGGTTGCTCGAGTTGCTGCGCTAGCTCTTGAGGCAGATCTCTGGTGAGCACGAGATATAGACCTCTCGAAAATGCTGTCTCCAGCGACAGACCTCACCCCATCTCCTCTTCGCGCCGTGAGCTTCAAGTCTTCGATTTCCTGCTGGAGTCGCTCACGTTCGCGATTGCGAGACGTAAGCATAGAAGTTTGTGCGCCAAGATCTCGCCGCAACTCAGCATTTTCGTTTCGAAGCTGATCGACAAGTGTACTGCTGCTCCCACTCACCGCCCCGGCTTGCTCGTTGGTGACGTCAGATCCAGACTGAGAGCGTGTTGTATAAGATGTTAGGTTACGTTTGCTGATGTTGTAGACATTTCTGACGCTATGGTTCGTTGGTGGTGGCTGAGGTTGATCTTTGAGTCTCCTTACTTCTTCACGCAGTTTCTCTGCCTCTGCCTCCGCTTGCTCACGTCGGATTTGCTCATTATCGAGTTCCTCCTTCCACATACCCATTGCCTCGTTAACGCCTGCAGAAGGTTCAGATGTATTTCTCTCTCCTACCGACTTGATGTATTCAGCCATTCGTCTTTTCTCAACTTCTTTGGCTAGATTCTCCTCTCTGAGCTTTTCCACCATGGTCTCAGTAGACTCGAGTCGTTCCCGGAGCCAAGTGATCTCTTCTTCCATATCGGCTTGTCTCGAAGATTGGTCACTCTTGTCTTCGTCTGACCCGCTGGCTGTCTCACGTGCAGCGGCCAGACCATCCTCTTGAGCTTTCAGCTTGCGTTCCAAATCTCGAACTTTCCTTCTCAAAGATTGATTCTCTTTCTTCTCATTTGCAAGGTCCGTTTGCAACTGTACATTCTTCGATATCATCTCTTTCACTCCTTCATCCGACCGATTCTGGAGAGCCTGGTCTAGGAAATGGATCTTCAGCTTGAGATCAAAGTTCTCTTTGCTTAACTTGTCAATTTTGCTGTTCTGTTCCTTGAGAGTGAGATTGTGCTTGCTCCGACTGTGAAATGGCATTGCCATAGTTTGTCTCTTGTCCGGTGACCGAAGATGTTTTTCGCGATACTCTCTGGCAATGGTATCTGGAACCTGAATGTCTTGGATATGTCTCGCGATGACTGTATCAGTTGGAGCAACCGGTTTCGCATTGGAAGGGCGGGGTGTGGCAGGGGGAGTCGCTGAGCTTGGTCTCTCCTCATCTAGTCGTTCGAGATTCTTGTCGGTCTGCAAACCGGCTGGAACGGATGTGCCGCTAATACTTCTTGTCCGATCCCATGATGGGTTCGAATCACTGTATCCAGACACTGATGATGCTATGCTTCCCAGGCTTGGTAGTCTTGACAAGCCAAAGCTGGGTCGGTTCTGGCTGCTGGTGCTTGGCACCGCACCTCCGCTTTGTATCGCATAATCCGCGCCGAGTGTAACATCGCTTGCTGCATCTCCAGACTGGTCCGATCGGTTCGTGAAAGAAGAAAGGGATGATCGTTGACTTGCGTGTCGGTTTTGTAGAAAACTAGGGCGCTTACTGATGCGATTCGAGCCCGAAGCAGATGATGGCGTCGGCAAAGAAGGATCCTCAAAGCTCACATCTTGATTCTCAGCGGACAGGGAGGAGCTTTCCTCGTATGGAGAGAATTCGGGAGCCTTGACTGTGGAGGCGCTCGATGTTGGACGATGGTTATGAACAGATCTATCGTCATCCACTCTGCTCTCCTGATCGGTTAACCTCGTGCTTGTTTTCTCAATCTCATCCCCTATCTTATCAGATATCTGAGTATTTGGCGTTATACGAGATAGTGTTCGTTCCGCTGCAGCTGCCGCTGGTGAGGATGGCAGAGGCTCAGATGTTCCTTCGTCAAGGGACTCTCCATTTACCTCATGGCCAGCTTCAGTGTCAAGCTCGAGTCGCCTCGGTGCGGGGGTTTTATATGCATCGGAAGGAGTAGGAGGAGAGTTTGTTAAAAGAAAGGAATCTTCCGTTAGATGATCGTGTGCCACATCGTGGCCGAGAGTGGTTTCCACTGCCTTCTTGTGAACTGAGTTCTGTGAATGTGGCCGGGAGTTACCGGGTGATCCACCAAACAAATATGTATCGTCTACGCCAGTGGGTGCTGCCTCCACATGTATGGAAGGTTCTGGTAAAAAGCTTGACTCGATATCCATTAACTGGCGCTTCATTTCTCGATCCATCAACACACTCCCATCGCTGTTAATGTGGCTGTCGGCGACATCGCTTGGAGCTTGAAGGAAACTGTCGTCATCGTCGACCGGTAAGGGTGGAAGGTCCGAGTCGGGTTGCTCGAATGAGCGGACATCCTCAGCCTCTTGTAAATCGCGAGGCATTGTGAGTCCATCTGCGGGTTTACTTGAAGCAGGTTTGCAGGCAGGCTCGAAGCCTTGAGACTGGAGCGCGCCGTAAGAGGTTGTAGGCCGCGATGGGTTGGATGATGGCATGTGCTCGATGTTGTGAGCAACTCGGAAGAGGGATGCGTCGCTCTTGAATTGAAGAAAGCCTAGATTTTGACATGTCAGGGCTGATGATTGCATGGAAATAAGTGAATAAAGTCGCAGTGGACATGAATTGTCGCGTCGTTGGGCAGAAGACAGTGATGGGGGTGCGAATGTTTTGTTGTTTACCTGGGAAGCAGTGACCCACGGCTTGACCGAATTAAAAGGACGGATAGAAGTAATGGCCAATTCTTCGTCGTCACGGGCAGAGCGGAGAATCTACCGGGACTCCATGATGGACTCTGCTGTGGTATCGGCGCATTTTGAGTCCAAAGTTTTGGGGCATCACTGCCAAACGCGGTCATGCGGTCTCCAGGAGAAGCGACCGATGCCGCCAAGATCACACCAAAACGCCAACACCAAACACCTATCCGAACTTTAAACGTCACCGCCGACGAGAGGTGTAGCAGAATGCTATTTCTATTGTTAACCGCATAATCAACTCAATGAAAAGCTGCAATGTGTAGAGATGAATCCGTGGATGTAGATTATGGTTGATAATCCACGACTCTTATTTGGACATGCCTATATACAAATTCTGCTTCACATGAGCTTCATAACCTCCATATCCCAATATTCGCCGCTCTGGGCTAGATCCCGACCGTCCTTCTTTTTCGCTAAAATGAGCCTGCCTCAGGTCCCATACGATAAAAGAATCGACTTTGTTCGAGAGCCAGGCGATGATTGACAGAATCCTAGAGAGTATGCGAAGTCCACTATATCATTAAGAACTCTCCTAAGTGCAGATAATGGCCAGAGGCGCATCCCATGTTTGAGTTCCGATCGGGCGATGTTGGCCACAATCCTTCTGTTGTTTAGCCAATATTTATTGGGCTCACTGGGGCGTGGCTTGAGCTTTTGTCATGTCTCCAATCCTTGGCGCCGAGGGGTGTACGACCCAAGCACGATCAGCCGTAATGCTGATTCCAGTTTCTCTCAGAGGCCCTCAATAATGAGGCCTTCAATCGGGTAATTCGAGATTGCCTTTCTGACGGCACTTGATCACGCGTTCATCTTTGCCATTTTTGCCCTCTCTTTCTCCAACTTCCGCGCCTTTTTCTCCTGTTTCCTTCTCAGCTCTTCTGGATCTTTTGCCTTTTTTGATTTCTTGGTAGGATTGGCGCTTTCGTGCTGATTTCCGTTCGTCTCCTCACGCTTCCGTTTGTCTGGCCTAGGGATAGCCTTTGTTCCATTTAGAGCTGTGGCTTCGCACCGCACTTCCACCTCAGCCTCGCTGTCCGATGAACCAAGAACGCCAGGATCATCGTCGCCAAATCCAGATGGGCAAAATCGCATGCGAAGCCCTTTTGGCTGTTGCCGGACATGCTTTGTGGAGCTGGCGGTATAAGAAACCGCAGCAAATGATCCTGTCGTTTGATCTGCTTGAGGTTTGGAGAGATTCGGTAGACGCACAACTTGTTGCAGATTTAGAGTCTGAGATATTCTAGCGGAAACTATCGTAGGATATCAGAACTGTGCGTTAATAATTCAGGACGATCGAGAACGAACCAGCTCTATATCCGTCGGGGCCTGGAATCAAGACCTTCGTTGTGTCATCGGCTCCCTTATCGCTGAAATTGAATCCATAGTCGATGCCCTTGTGGTTCAAAATAGCCTCTTCACTGCCAGCCTTCTCCAACGCTATTTCCTTGACTGATGTGATTGGAACATTTGCTGGGGCCGTTATATGCCATATTTGCTTTTGCGAAATGCTGGATTGATTAAACATCTTTAGTACATTCGACGAAGAGGCTGGGTGGGCTGCAACCACGTTGAAATCTGGCGGAGGTTCAAATGGTGGTGGGGGACGGAACTGGACCGTCTGCGCCTGGGAGCGTGCAGGTGGCCTACAGAAGAGAGTCAGTCCTGCTCATGTTCGTGCTAGAGTATCACTGCGTACTCTGTAGTTGAATCTGCACTGGAGTTCTCTTCTGTGCCGTCACCGTCGCTCTTTGCGCCGTCACTGTCACCCTCTTCGCTTTCGCTTCCACTCTCTTGCTCACTCACATCTTCCTCTTCACTCCCGCTTTGACTCCCACTGGCTTTTCCACTCTCCGCTCCGCTATCCTCTGATTCGTCCTCACTATCACTTTCACTATCATCTTTCTCTGTTATTGTACTTCTAAAGTTAGACCTCGAGCCATCTTCAATCTTGCCCATAGTTCGATCCACATCACTCTTCTTTTGAGGTTTTAGCTCGTTGGCGGCCGGCTTTGAAGCTGCAGTTCCATTCGCCCTGGCTGTGTGATTGGAGGCAGTCCTTGAGACTTCTGGAACCCTTTTCTTCCCTTGAGCAACTTCGTAGATCGCTTGGCTCTTCTTTGGTGGTTTTGATGGTTCGATCCGGATCGGCTTTGCAGCTGGTGCTCCACTGGTTTTTGCTTTCTGTTTTAAGCCAGGCGTTGAGGTTTCCGCACTTTTTCCCTTCCCGGCAGCGACGACCTTTCCATTCGCTTGGCCCGCAGACTCGTTGTCGCTGTCAACTACGAACTCCTGGCTTTTGAACCCGGCCGGCTTCTGACGTGATTTTGGTATGGCCTGGCTTTCCAAACCAGGCAGGGGTACCTTGGAAACATTGACTGTCTTCATAGCTGGGTTCTTTCCCTCACCTAGACCTTTTGTTTCCTCTCCATCAAAAGAACTGGATGTCGATGGCAGAAAAACTTTGGAGTTTGGGTTGACCGCCGATGTGCCAAGCCGCTAGCATTCGCTTAGTTGATATCAAAAATCAGCAGCATTACTTCCAATTTTCGTGAACTGCGAGAGGCAACAAAATGGATTTCTGAGCTCCGAGACAGAATGTCTGGGAAGCGGAAGGCTGAGGAGCCTTTAGGACCTCATCTCGAAGGTAGGCCTGTTGAACTCCTTCTCCCAACGCTTGTGTTCGTGGTTCAAGTCACCTGACTATTACACTGTAGCAAAGTCAGGCTCGGAACACCAACCGCTTAGCGCCTTTGCTGCTGCCAGAGCGCGTCAATCGCCACAAGACGATTCTGCGTGTCAAGCTACCTTACAGTACAACCTCAAAGCCCCGCGCTTGTTCAGTAACCTCGACTCTGTTTTCGCACAATTTCCAGCTGAGCCGTCCAGAAGGCTCTCAGAGCCTGGCATTCGAACTAGCGCTCTACTTTCCACAGACAACGCTGAAGCCAGATCTGATGAGTACGAGACAGACGTAGAAGCAGCAGAGGGCCCCGGAGACTTGCGACCCGGCCAACACCGCCCGAATGAGTATGGGCCTTTGTGCACCTGGGTGCCTTCCCTCAAAAATATAAAGTCTTCATCCGACGACCATCTCACTGTCTCTCTTGAGCGCAATGAAACTATCACCCTGATAGGGACTTACGACTTCACCGTTAACAAGGGCTATGTAGTTGCCGATGGAGCTGTTATCAAGGCCGATGGTGTTAAACACCGCGTATATGCTCCGTCTACTCATGCCATTCCAATTATTCGTGCATTGGGCGAAGAAAACGAAGTACAGTTTTTCAGTTGCAGAACCATGAGGTCATTGGAAAAGCTTTCGCCGTTGTACTCCAAGATCTGGAATGCCAGAATAAGAGAAGGAGAAACAGGTGTGCAACTAAGCTTGGATAGTAAATCATTCAGCGTGGTGCGTATCCCTCTCACAATCCAGAACCTTGCACTGAGAGTTTGTATATCGACATTATCAGCCCTTTTTGTGGTCTTATTTCCAATTGCGTGCTCAGACATCGATAGTATTTATTTTTGGCATTAGTTAGAACGGCCAGCTAATGTGTCCTACAGGTTCGACACGCTCAGGATGATCCGCTCAAACGACCGCTCGCGCCTTTGACCTTCCCGGGCGAGTGGGTAAGCCTAATCGAATCTATTATCACCTCTGAACGCCCTTCGGCGGTCATGGTCAGCGGCCCTAGACACTCAGGGAAATCTACGTTTGCAAAGATTTTGCTCAATCGATTCCTGACTAATCCTCGGTATCCTACTGCATTCTATTTAGATCTAGATGCTGGTGGGCCCGAATACACCCCGCAAGGCCAGGTGTCGTTAGTTCTAATTCAAGAAGTTAATCTCGGGCCTCCATTCACACACCCAGCTCCAGTCCCTACCCTAGAGGGGCGCAAAGTTAATCAACTGGTATGGGCTCATCCAATGCCCCTGAACGGTGCTGAAGAGTACAATGAATACTTTTATCTCTGCGTTATCAACCTCTTCAACCGCTACCAAGCCCTTTTAACGGAGTACCCGACCGCACCATTGGTCATTAACACTCCCGCTTGGGCCTACATGGAGGGCCTTGAAGTCTTCCTGCAGACCATAAACCGATTGAAGCTCACCAACGTTGTATATCTGAGCAAAAACACGTCTCCTGGCGTCTTACGCACCATGAAACAATACAGCGACCATTCTGGCGCTACACTACACACATTTAACCCACAACCGAACCCAAATAGGACGCGTACGAATGAAAACCTCCGTAACATGCACATGACATCGTACTTCCACTGTGACGGCATTAACCAGGGCCAGCGAACCTATGACGCAGAACCGCTATCCTTCATGGCGCCCTGGCAGGTGTACTATGGGGAAGAAGAATCCAAGGACCAAGGATTTATCGGATTCCTAATGCTCTGCGACTGGATTGATCCAAAATGGATAAAGACAGTCATAAACGGCTCCATCATCTCCATAATCATCACCGAAGACCTGGTGCTCCAATCTCAATACCGCAAGCTCCCTCGAACCACTAGAATGCGCCTCCCATACTTCCCCAAAGGCGAAAAGAACTACGTCGACCCGCCCGACCCGAAAACTTCCAAGCTCGTCTGCCTCGCTCTTCTGCGGGGCTTCGAGCCCGAGAGCAATCTCGTCCAGCTTCTCATACCCGCGACACATGAACACCTAGTTGAGAGTCTCGACCCGAAGAAGACCGTTTTCGTGTTTGGATGCTGCGATCATCCCGACTGGTCGTACCTCGAGGACCCACACTACGACTTC
Source organism: Lepidopterella palustris CBS 459.81 (assembly GCA_001692735.1). NCBI lineage: Eukaryota > Fungi > Ascomycota > Dothideomycetes > Mytilinidiales > Argynnaceae > Lepidopterella > Lepidopterella palustris. The sequence goes on along the minus strand of KV744838.1, from coordinate 39,755 downwards.
TATGAGGAGATGAGGAGGCGTAGGGCGTGGAAGGACTTGAAGCCGGATGATGAGGATGATGTGGATGAGGCGCTGCCGTCGGAATGGCGCATGGGTGAGCCTAATGTTAAGCTGCCGCCGTGGGTAGCCAAGGCGGAGGAATTGCGGAAGTGGAATGGGTTGAATATGCCGAGGAGAGTTAGGAGGTTTCAAGGGTAATCTGCTGGGGCTGGTGTATTTTGAGGGCGAGGTTACGTCGTTGATGCCACATGAAAATCGACGGATTCAGTAATACAGCGATTACTGTGTGGCCTCAGCCACAATCACGACATCACGTGAATTGGCGAAAGAGATCAAGCCACATACCTGTATAAGACGCGTCGAGCGCAAAATCGCTACACTCTACCAAGACCTGGTTCACTGCACCCCTCTCCCCGCTCTTGTTGCCCATTCCGACTGCGCCACATTATCCGCATACCGTTGATAAATCGGCATATAGAACTCCCTTACTGCTCGTCTCCCTTACACTTTTCCTCTCCTCAACCGCGTCCAGCCATCTCCGCAACTGCTCCGAGGTCGCCTCTTCCACGCCCCCTTCCCTGCCTCCGGTACCCCAAGTCCGCCTTTAATGTGATCAAATATCCAGGGCCGGACCGCCCAAGGCACGAGCGTGATGTCGACGAGAGAATTAGAGGCGCGGAGGAAAAATGGACTTGTAGCATCCATCTCCGACGCGAATTATTTCAAGTGGCTTCGAAACTCCTGGGGCGCGCTCAGCAACCCATCTTCTGCATTCCCGGTCCCGACGCTGCGTGGTTGGAACTGCAGGTAGTGGTGAAACGAGGGGACGATGTTCGACGTGACGTAGTCGATCCAGATGCGGGCGCGGGTATAGGGGTCAGTTGGCAGCAGGCGCGGAGCGTAGTCTGGGTATGCGTCGTCAAGGAATGCGCAAAGCACGGTGGATTCGTAGAGGAGCTGGTTGTGGTATTATAACGTTGGGACTAGGCCGCGCGGGTTGAGGTTTAGGTGCAGAGGTTTGTTTGTGGGGCTGAGTGAGTTTGGATGGTTTTGAGAGGGACGAGGGTGGGAAACCTTCGATGTAATAGTATTGGAGGTTCTTTTCTTCGAGGGCAATCTAGATGCGTTGAGTAAAGGGGCAGAACCAGCCTGCGTAGAGCTCTAGGGGATGGTCTGTGGCGTGGGACTTGATGGGTTTGGATTAGCTGGTCGGCCTCGACGTCGGGTTGCTCAGCTGAAGAAGAGAGACGAAAGGGTTACATCTTGACTGTCGCGGCGGCAATCCCAGTGGCCTTAGGGTAGAGATTGCTGCCTGGATGCGATTCGTTTTGTTGAGACATGGTGGTGAAATGTTGGTATTAGAAGTTTCGAAGAAGTCGGTGTTTAAATAGAAGAGTTGATTTAAGATAGAATTAAACATGAAGATGCTATGTCTGTATATCGTGAGTGGGGAAGTAGAATGCCACACTTGTCCAGGACGTACGTTTGTGTGTAGTACGAAATATCATGACGTATTAACAAAAACGATACTGATTTGTGTCGAGATATTGATAGAGGGTTAAATTTGATAGTTACGGATCAAGACTTAAGTGTGTCAAGGTTGTCTCTTTTTAGATATATCTATTTAGTGATATTGAAATTAGAATTCGAGATTGCCATAAAATTGAGAATCCTATTGTGGAGTGGACTCTTTTATTATCATATTGTCAGTCTCCATGGCTTCTCCATGCATGACTTCTCCATAGTCACCGAATGGAATATAGATCGGAGCACGCCAATCTGGGACCCAAGTTCGCATGGCCTCGCTCTTTGGAAAATTGCTGAACGTTAGCAAGTCTACGCCTCCTTCTCGACCTGAGGTGACTATTGCTTGAGTTTTATGTTGAGGAACAAACCCTACGAATCGATGCATGGAACACAAAGGACTCAGAAGATTGTTGATTAAAATCTATGGTTTCCTATTGGAACGTAGTTACAGCGTCCTAGGTTTACCCTGGGAATCTGCGCGCCTGCACGGACATCTGGAAGCATCGCGCTCACCAACTTTGACGCATTCACTTGGGCATTCCATAGCTTTATTTGTTCTGTGTTCTGAGCATGCACCGAATTGTTCTCAGTATTACGAATCTTAGGACATCATGTCCTCTTCCGGGCCACCATTGGTCGGACGCCAACGAGAACACCAAGACGTTCAAATGCCTAGATGCATCGTGAGGGCTCCCACCTAGAAGCACAAGTCTCCCAGCGACTAAAGAATATCTTCTACGCGAACAAGCTGTAATACGGCCACTCGTCTCTGGTTAGGCCTAAATTCTCTCGCCATGCAAATAACTCTGGAAGATACTGATAGTCCATTCTCAGTACGACCAGCTTTCCTCCAACAATAGTTCCCTCAGAGAAACGCGAAGAAACTTCCGAAACTCTCGAACCAGCGAAAAGAACACAGGTTGCCGTTCCAAGTCTACGAGCGTAAGGCAGCAGGACCTCAAATAGATCACAAGCGATGGAACAGGCGGACTATCATCATAATAAGCGGAGGAGGTCAATGGATTCCGCGCCTGAAATGCCCGGGATCAGTTGCGAACATGCAATGTCCTCATCTCTGGCAGGAATGATATCCGCCTTCAACCAACTGCCTCCATCCGACAAAGCAGTATTTGCAAAATACATTGCCGATAGCACGAAACGATCGCTAACCGCATCAGACGGGACAATCGCTCACTCGGTCGCAAAAGACGTTATCCATGCTTGTATTCAATGCCAACGAATTATTGTTACTCATCCTTCGGAGAACCAGCCATTATACAACAACATGAGATCGATTGTAACGTCCATGCGTTGTAGTAAAGAAGACTTGATACAAGGTTTCACAGATGAAAGTATACTCTTCGTATGGATCTTTTGTCTTCTAAACGATGGTTTGCAGCAATTCAAATTCGACGTTTCCAAAACCTGCATTCCGATATCAAAGCAAGGACAACTTCAAGACAGTTCCATTGGCAACGGTACTGATGATCTTGATTACATTTGTAGAGAGAATGGTGTAATTGTACAGCTTACTATGATTTCCTCATCTCTGGCCACAGCACCTGTTTCAGAAGTTCTCCTCTCCATATCATACGCCGTAGAAAGCTTCCTTGTAGACCAACTATGGGATGTCAGACCCCAACCGGAATCAAACACAGAGTATGGAGCCTTTTTCCGTAAATACGCTTCCAAACGTGAGATGGGCCCGTTCAGAGTATTTTCGCCTAGTGGTCAGTCCACAGTTTCCTGGAGGATATGGATGCAAACAGTAATGGAATTGGATTGGACCTGGAGCATAAAGTTATACTGGCGGAGACCTGTACGCTGGATTGCGGGTGCGAATAAAGAAGACCATACTGAAATCTTGATTAGGGAATAAAAGTCGGCATACTAAGGGTATAAAAGTCGGCATACTAAGGTAATAAAAGTCGGCATACTAGAGCCCAGTCTACCCTGATATAGGTCCTTGATTCATATCTTCAAGGGACTCGAAATCCAGTTCAGTCCAGCCAATCTAATTTTATCACCGGATGCGGGTTTCTTTTCACCGTCGATGTGACATATTATTGATCTAATGTACACTTAGATGACCCGGCGGCAAGCTACATTACTTCTCGACCAGCCAACCAAGACGTAACATCAGATGCTAGCTTCAGAATGGCGCGGACATTGTTAGCTCGCTGTCACGAATCTCACGATGGATGTCCGAAGCCAAGAGGAGTGATGCCCTCTAGAGTGATTGATATCGGGGTCAAAAAACCAATATCTTTCGTCAGACTCCATTGGACTGAAGAAGGAAAAACCGGGGATTATGCCGCGCTGTCTTATTGTTGGGGTGGGGAGCAGCCGGTGAAAAGTACCAGGGCCACTGCCCAAGACTACACCGACGGAATCCGCTTTTCCAAGTTTCCAAAGACTCTCCAAGATGCAATGCTATCAGTTAACCGACTTGGTCTTCGATACATTTGGATTGATTGCATTTGCATCATTCGGGACGACCCAGAGGACGTGGCACGAGAAATTGCAAAGATGCCACAGATTTTCCAGGAGGCCTTTGTAACCATATCAGCTTCCTGTGCGAGGAGCATGCATGAAGGATTCCTCCATGCTCGAGATTCTACACCTGAGACTCGTTTGAAGTTACCGTTCAAAACTCCAAAGGGAAGTATTGGTTCTATAGTGCTGGAAAAGCCACGACGTTATTCTCCAGAACAGGAACCTATCAGTCTGAGGGCATGGACACTTCAAGAGCATATGTTATCGCCTCGAATCCTAGATTACGGCAGTCGAGAGCTCTGGTGGATTTGTCGCACCATTAAACAGTACGACAACGGTGGTGATCCTGCTGATCTCGAAGAGAATTCCCTTGAGCCAGGGAGCAACCTCACATCAATTGATCGCACGTCTCTAGACTCTTGGAGATCCACACTCCATGATTATACCCGTCGATTCTTGACTTTCCCAGGAGACAAATTTCCAGCTATCTCGGGTATTGCAGCCGATTATGGGGAAATATTTAATTCAGAATATCTCGCTGGGCTATGGCACTGTGCCTTTCCGTCGGAGCTGCTCTGGAGCACTGCGCGTTCCGACATTTCAAGACCAGCCGTCCAACGCGCTCCGTCATGGTCCTGGGCATCCGTTGATGGGGAGATTAGTCACAAGTGGTGCCCCAGATCAATCCATTGCGCTCTTGTTGTTCTTGAGTGCCGAGTTACGCCAGTGTCGCTCTCGGCCCCTTATGGCTCGATAAACCCAGTACTTTCATACTTGAAAGTCAAAGGAGAGATGAAGAAGTTCGAATGGTCGCAAGATCGACAAATTTTGATGGCGTGGACGGACGACAGGTTTCCTGGCTGCCTACCCCTTGGACGGTCGCAGGCTGATGCAGATGAAATCATCCCCTCCTTTGAGATTCGAAGGGAGGATGCAGACAAAACCATCTCGACTTATGATGCAATCAGATACACACCGACCTTTGAAACTCGAAAGACCCTGGTTTGGGGTCTGATTGTGACGCAATACCCTACCAGAGGATTACTCCTCGTTCCAGTTGCTGGAGACTGCTTCAGGCGGGTGGGAGTTTTCTTTCGGCTGTAGAGGGAAGGACCCGAGGGCTTCGAATCCGAAGTGATCACAATCATCTGATTCCAGAACGACGTAGTATAAATGCGTTAGACGCGGCATAATTCGGTAAGATTCTAGCCATCTATAGCCGACGTGTGGGTTCATATCCTTCCATCAGCCTTGCACTCTCCTTCACAATCTTCTTTGTCTTCCGCCTCTTCACCACCAGAACATATATAAAGATGGTGAGCAAGGCCGCCCCAACTTGAACAAGTCCGATATACCACGAAACCGCCTAAATCGATAAGCGACGCATTCTTAAATGTCATAGAATAGCTAGGTCTTACCTGAGAGTTGCAAAGCGTGTTGAAGTTTACATGGCTCTTGAATACCTCCTGAATCCCATCGGCCGCATCGCTGCACGTCCAGCCCCACAAATCATTCGATTTTCCATCCTTATCCTTTTCGCTGCGATATAATCCGGCCGCGACACCCCAAACCACGACATTGCTAATCAGCACCACCCAGGTAAACACGTTAGCCACGGTAGCGGCATTGTTGGCTCTCTTAACGCCGCACGTGTATGTGAGGATTATAATGAAATGCAGCAGCACGCTTGTGGCCGCGACGCCGAAATACACATATGTGGGCCAGACTTTGGGGTTCTTGGCCCAGGCGGTACGCATTTGGGTCGTGCCGTCTGGGCTTTGGACGGGGAGGTAGATGTCTTTTGTTGTAAGGAATTTGTGGAGGGTTATGGTCATGGGCACGAAGACGGCGACACTGATTATGAAGGCTAGGATGCGCGAGACTAGGCGTAGGCGGCGGATTCGAGCTTTCAGTCGCTGGTGGTGGGTTAGTCAAATGGGAGGGCGATGGAAATGGGTTGGAAGGATGGGAAGTGCTCACCTCATCTTCAATTTGAAACTGCTTGATCTGCTCGATCTCGTCGTCGGCTTGGAAGGCCTGGCTGTATCCCTTGTGCGTGTTGACGAGGAGGATAGGTTTGAGTGGGGAGGGCTGGAAAGGCTCGCCGACGCGGTTGTAATACGAATTCGCTGTCATTTCGGCCGACTTTCCCTGCACCTCACGAATTTCTATGGTGAAGATAACTTTTTTTTTAATCGCGTCTCTGGAAACCGATATATGAAATCCGCAGCGGCGAGGATGGGTAAACAAACTTCGGGAACCTGGTTCTTAAGGGTGCTCAAAAGAGCGTCCAAACCAGTAGTACTACGTGAAAATATATACAACGAAGTTGAAAAGCACACTTCGGCCTACGAAGGAGCCTATGTAAGCAGGAGGAGAGGCGCGCCTTGTCATCTTATAAGCTTCCCCGCCTCGCTCACAGCCGCATATTAATAATAATCCTAAATCTCACTCTAAATCCTCCCAACACACAAACACGGGGGCCCGTGGACAACGCCCCTCAGCCCCTCGCTCGCTCCGATGGTGATCCGCGCCAGGATAAATGCTGTTAGACAACGATCATCCCGGCCGCTAGGTCTCACGGTTTAACTGGATAGAGGCAAGTGGTTGAGACGGTTGGAGTCGTGGCGTCTGCTGGTGCGAGCGAGCTGGGGGGCGCAGTTGTGCGGATTGGGGCTGGTTAGGGGGTTCGGTGTGCTGGGTGGCTTGCTTATGTGAGTGAGGGATTGAAATAGAAAGTTGGGCTAGGTGGAGAAAGCTGGGTGGAGATTAGATAAGGAGGGTATGGGAAGCATTAAAAATGGAAGATGTGGCGAAGATGGCGATGGGGGTTTGTTTGGAAAGACGTGGTACGTGGTGCAGATGGAGCGGACATGGAGAATCGAGCGTTCTGGAGTCTTTATGTGTTTTTTGACTGTGCTGGCGTCTTCCTGGCTTCGATTGCGACTTACCTACAACGGAAAAAAAAAAAAAAAAAGAAAAGAAAAATAGATAAATAAATAAATAAATAAATAAATAAATTTCAAACGTCTGTTGTAGGATTTTGATTCCTGTTTGCTCTCTATAAAACCCCCCCTTTTTTTGGGGGATTCAAAAAGGGCACGTCACGCACTCTCTCCTTGGCATTTCCAATCAGAATTTAAATCTCTCGGACCGCAAAGCATCTCCCACTGGGCACCTTTCTTTTCTCTTGGCCTTATGCTTCAACCATGGAATAGTTTCTTGAGGATATACCAAACCCTCAGCCACGCTCTGGGGATACCGTTTCCAGCCGCTCCACATACAGCTATTACGTCACTTGTACTTGTTCAGTCCTCCGGTTCATCGACGCCCAAGTTCAGTCGTGCCTTTGCAGTTGCCTCCGTCGGTCGAGTATTGGCGGATGCCGAGGGCGAGATGGTAGCCGGTGGATTAGTTTCCACCAGAGGAGAAATCCTACAGTATGCTGACACCAATAACCATCTATCTCGGGGATTTCAGATCTCGCGTCCGATGCGGCATTGGCGTCTCAAGAGTTTGCGAGATTTCCTGCTCCACGCTCAGATTCTGCGAAGGGGGAAAACCGACTATTATTTCCAGCCATCTCATTTGGCTCTCACCAACACAATCCCTCACTATTCCTTGAAGAAGGGGGGGGGG